>JBAKBP010028152.1:0-29033 GCA_037953745.1 Lithodes maja | reverse complement strand
CAAGCTGGACAATAATTATGCCGAGGATAAAACCGCCCTGTTGTAAGAGACACTTACTTATTTCGTCGCTTACACACACACACACACACACACACACACACACACACACACACACACACACACATACGAATATATACATAATCACAGGTTAAATCTAGATGTTGTCAAATGCAAGTGAATAAGCTAAATTTCACATGTCAAACACAAAAGAGAGAGAGAGAGTGAGCAAGATTGAGAGAGGGAAGGGGAAAGAAAATTTAGGGTCGGCCATAGAAAAATGTCGGAGTGCAACGAACGTAATGTGTGAGTGTGTGAATGAAGATAAAGTAACAGTTGGCGAGTAAAATATAACTGGAATGAAAGTTGAATCAGTGAAAGGTGAGTGAGGGGCCAGTGAGGTAATGTATGGGTGGGAAAATGGATGGACGAAAATATGAGTAACAAAAGAAGTGGGAGTGGAATTTATTGAGTTAAATAATGTTTGAACGATTCTTAGACTACCACCCCTGTGGGATGTGGATATTGGAGTATTCGATTTATTATAGTTTATCTGTTCTTGTATGATAATCATAATATAAATGCCTGTTATATCGTATTCTTGACGTATGTATCTACTAATTATCAATTCAAGAAAAAATCGAATAATAATCGAAAAAAACTCTTAACATATGAGTAAATTAACTACTATTGTGCATATTTTGTATTTAATTATCATCAGTATTAATATAAGATTATTTGTATTTCCACACCAAAAATACTAGTAGCTTATACTACCTATTCTGTGTTTAATGAGGTATTTAAAAGGAATGTATTAATGACTGTGAAGATATAATTTGTTAAATCAAAATATCCATAGAACGATCCACGCATCTTACTGCTTGACTATACACATGTATAAGAAATATAGGAAGGTTGCGTTGCCAATATCTACCAGGTAAGTAACTTAATTTTATGCCTCCCTGTATACTGTATATTATACACTATGAGCTCAGACCATCCACATTTTCGTTAGAATGGAAACAGATAGTATCTGTTAATTATTATAAGCAACATTTCTTCCACAACACCCCACTTGTCTCTCTCCATTCATCTCTCTATCTCTCTCTCACATCTTTAATTATCTCTGTCTCACTCATTCTATCTCTAATTTTCGCCTCCCCATATTTCTATACTCACTATTCGTCTCTTCCAGTCCCCATTGCCTCAACCCCTGACCCCCCTCTCAATATATGTCTCCCCCCTCCCCCTCTCTCTCCCGTCACTATAACTTACACAGGACTGACGTAGGACAGCGAGGAGGTCGTTCACGGTAATGTTTAGCTTCATTATATACCCCACCGCCCGTCACTGAGTGCTGCAGATAGCCCCTGGAGGTTGGGACTGGGAATCCCACCTCCAGAATTGCTAGGAGGAGGCTGTAGGCACCAGCCGAACCGGGCGGCACTCCCGAGGAGTGCTAGATGGTTGTTAAGGACAACTGGAACTCCTGTTTTACCACCTGGCCTCCCTAGTTGATCCTTTCTCTGCCTCATAAATTTTGAGGGCAACCCCAGTCTGCCCTCCAAAACACCTTCTCCTCCTATCAATACATTATACTATAAACACCTTACACACTACACTACCTTCACACAAAAGAAAAACAATACACCAAGCCTCGGAGTCTCCAGGGGGAGACCATAAATGCCCCCATCGATCTGTCCCTTGGAACGAACTCCTCAAAGTGCCCTGGATCTCTACCTTCTACTCTATCTATCCATTTCTGTAACATTCGCAGCCTTTCTTCTAACTTCCACTCTGTGGAACACCATTGCTCTTCTACTAAACCTGACTTACTTTTACTCACCGAAACTCATTAGCTAAGGCAGCAGACAGCAAAACCTTCTCTGTATCCTCCTACTATCTCTACCCTCAATTCAAAGCCAAAGGTGAATATTGCGTGTATGTACGCAACATTCTTACTTACTCTCATATTCCCAACCTTGACTCTTCTGAATTCTCAACTATCTGGCTTAGCCTATCTTGTCACTCGCTCACTAAGTACATCTAAATATATCCAAAATTCTTTGGCTATCTTACTTCTAAAGTGGAAAACATTCTATCCATCTCTCCCTTCTCTGAAACCTCCATCTTAGGCGCTTTCAATATTCACAGCCACCAATGGCTCTCCTCTAATTTCACTGACCAACCTGGTGAACAAGTCTACATCATTTCTATTGTAAATGACCTAGAGCAGTTAGTTCAGCAACCCACCCGTATTCTGGACCGCCCTGGAGATCGGCCCTACATCCTTGCCTTATTTCTAACCTCTAATCCTTCTGCTTATACTGTAAACCTTCTCTCTCCATTGGGCTCCTCCGATCATAACCTTATCTCTATCACCTGTCCTGTCTCTCCAGTACGGCCTTCTGACCCCCCTAGCCGGCAGCGCTTGTAGCACTTTGGCGGTGCCGACTGGGAGGCTCTACGGCAGTATTTCTTTGATTTCCCATGGAATGACTTTTGTTTCCGTTCCCTCAGAGAATGTCGAGCACAAAACTAAGGTAATCCTTTCAGGCATGGAAGCATACATCCCATTCTCTCTCTCTTATACGAACTCACAAAAATATAGGTTTACTCACGCTTGTTCTACTGCTCTTTGCAAAAAGGAAGAAGCATTCAAACGGTACCGTCACCTTCTAACTCAAGAATGCCGCAATTTATATGTCTCTGCCTGTAATCAAGCCAAATCTGTTCTTTGACTCGCCAAAAACTCTTTCATCAATAACAAATCTTGTGACCATTCAATTATTTCTGATTGGGGCAGAGAAAATCTTGTTAATTTCAATGCCACCAAGACCCAGTTTCTCCCTCTATCTCTCCATCACAATCTTCCACAAGACTATCAACTATTCGTCAACAAAACACAACTTAAGCCTTCACCTTCTCTCAACATTCTAGGTGTATCCTTTTCATCTGATCTTTCTTGGAAAAATCATATTACCACTCTTGCTAAAACATCTTCCCAAAAGTTAGGTGTACTCAACCGTCTCCATGGGTTCTTCACCCCCATACAGCTTGTTGCTCTGTATCGGGGCACAGTGCGCCCCTGTATTGAGTATTGTTTGCATGTACAAAGGAAATCAAGCAACAACAGATCTAGTGACCCTTCTAGGTTGCTTGTCCTCCAAAACACTGAGGATCAAGTGTCCAAACAGTGGTTTAGAGTGGGTAAGGGAACATTGGAAAGGGAATTACTGCCCTGGAACTAATGTCCGTGGCAGGATTAGGAAGTTAGTAGGGGACAGATGGGTTAGTAACTGAGGGGGGGATAAAATAAAGTTATTCATTTACAAACGCAGTCAGTCGCGGGTTTGATGCGAGATATTTGTCTGCGGAGTTTAAATGAATCAACGGTGATGCAGTCTATAACGTTTCGGGGAAGCCCATTCCACAAGTTGACAACTCGATTGAAGAAGAAATTCTTAGATTCGTGTGAGTTAAAAGATTTACCAATAATTTTGCAACCGTTTCCCCGCGCGTAATTAGATTGGTCGATAGTGAAGTACTTACTACAGTTCATATTGTCGATGCCTTTGATGATTTTGAACACTTGAATTAAGTCACCTCTTAATCTGCGCTGGGTTAAAGGAAATAAATTTAATTCTCTAAGACGCTCTTCGTATGGTTTGTTCTTTAGGCTAGGTATCATTTTGGTAACTCTACGTTGAACTCGTTCTAGCTTGTTTATATCTTTTTGGTAATAAGGGCACCAGGATTGAACGCAGTATGTGTGGGGAGGCTCCCCCCATACCCCATACCGCACTTCTAGAACAAGTAGAATCAAAAGCATTTTGCATCATCAACTCGCCTCCTCTTACTAGTTCCTTACAATCTCTTTTTACAAATCGCAATGTTGCATCTCTCTCTCTCTTGTAACGCAATTACAACAACCAGCGTTCTTGAGAGCTCTCTCAGTGTATACCCCCTCTCTTGCGGCGAGTGTGAGGCACCCGCCTTTCAACACAGTCCCACTCCTATTCTGTCCAGCTCTCAAACCAACGAATTGGCAAATGTTCTCAGTCTTTCTTCTACTCAACAAGTGAACTCTGGAACTTTCTCCCTCAATCAATCTGTCTTTCACCCTATGACTTAGACTGCTTTAAACTTTGTGTGTCCAGGCATTTTGACTCATACACCACTTGACTTTGGCTCTGTCACTCTTTTAACTTTGGGGGAGACACTTGCTACAGGCAACCTGCCTTTTGTCTCCTCCATACACATAGACAAAATACAAAAAAGAAAAAAAAAAAAAAAAAAAATGGACGGCTGGTGGATCACGGTAGGTTTTATGCAGCCCAGGAGAAGCAATGTGTACACTCCTGGACAACAGTTGTGTTATATTCTGAACCTTTGCATTGCTTAGGCACAACTCGGAAAGACACTTTTCAGTTCATGAATTTATCACGAGATTTGATTCATACTAAGATAGTTTGCATTATGTAGCGGCTTCATTAATGACCGTGGTTTGTTTTTTTCACAAACGATAATTCATATACACATTAAGACATACACTTATATTAAGTGTTCGAAGCTATCCCAAACTGAATCGAATCTTCTAATTAATTATTTGGATATTACTTACATTTTAAAGGTTCGTTTGTGCTTTTCGAGGGTTCATATTGTTCCAGGATTTATGTTTTAAAGTATACACTCACTTGAATGTATGTGGAATACAATTAGCATACACTTATTGAAAATATCATATATGCTGCATTAGTTAGATGCTAAGGTCCAAATGAGAGATTACTTGTAATGGCTTGTAAGTGTATACATGGGTCCTCCTTGCTCTGTCTCTCTCATTGGGTAGTTCTTACTCGTATCACCATCATAATATTATGTCAATATACAACACTCGACTGCTTGTATTTTGAACCACACTTGAAGAAGGCTCATGATGAGGCCATACGGAAGTCGTTTTACAATAAGAACATTTTCCAGTATGCGGGTTTAGATTTCAAGTTTCAGTCATGGCACCACCGATATTTGCCAATTATCCGTAACCTAGCCTAGCTTAATCTAGTCTTAATTACTCTATTTCAGTATGCAAGTAATAGCTGTATTCCTAGACATTTGCTAATAGCATATTGAACTAAATATAAGAAACGTAGAGTTATATTATGCAATATAATTGATTATCATCTTGTTTTCTAAAGAGAACAATTCCTTCCTTCCCATTTCGTTCAAGGAGCCGTAGGATTTCAATATGGTAAGGATGAGGACTATCGGCCGAAATGTTACAAATCAAAATGCATAAAGTACAACTGATCTATGCAGTGTATACTGCATCGTGGCTTACGAGTGTCCACGATAGATCTTTCTATTTCCAGTTGGGATTGGTTAAAAGGGGATTCAATATTTTGTATATACACAAAGTATCATGCAAAGTAAATTGGGTATGTATTTCAAATATGTATTATATAAAGGGTTACTAAGATATATGACATGGTACATAGTATTACATAACAGGTTAATTTAAGAATACAGTATTCCATAAGTATTATTAAGTACTATTTGACATAGTAATTAAAGTAGTATGGAGAACGTTAACGGGATAAAGAGTGATTGCACAATGCACATGTCTACCTTCATTGTTTACCGAGTTGACGTTCGAAGCACGCTCCCTGTGAAGGGCAACACTCTGTATCAATAAAACCAGCCGTCAACACGAGATGGCCATATAGTTCATCGCTCTACAATTTTACCATCCCAGCACCTGCCATCCATCAACATACTCCTCTAGCCAGCTAAGTCTATAATATATTCACTGGTGGCCATTAAAATATATGTAGACTATTATAGAGAATGTGAATTAACATCAAAGGTGAGACGATACAATGCTTCCCCCTAGGCTAATAGTTTAACCCACTGTACTGTCTTGTAAATAAACCCAAATGCACTATAGAATCCTAAGTTTTGACATTACTGTTTATGTACGGGGATTCAATCGAGTGAAAAGCTGAGTTATTATATATATAAACTACGTCCCAACCTCGTTGCATAAACATACTCGCGGTCTATGTAACTAATTTGGTGTCAGGAAGGTTGGTTAGTTTTACCGAGGCATAGGCGTCATTTTGCTGCCGAACCCCACAGAAATTACCCTTCACATAAAACAGTATTTCCTTAGTACAGCCAGTTTCAAAATTTCACCAACTACCTAGAAGAGTTGTATGCACACTATCGGTCACGTCTTATACTGTTTATGCTTTTTAGTTTTTAAGATATATCAGGCTGAATTGGATCTCCTTATTAATAATTTAACTGAAATATCAATTTCAGAGCTTTCCTTAACCGGTTCGAGGCGTAATAGCGTATCACAGTATCTGGCCATGAACACATAATCAAATATCAATAGTTTAGCAAAATTGTTGTTCATAAGCTGCGTAATTTTAAGTTACTGTAACTTTTTCTTAACATCCCTTGCGTGTAGCTAATAACCCGTTACAAATCCCCTTTGTGTCAAGTTGTAAAAGGTAGAGTTAAGGCCCCTCTCTCCCGTTTTCACACAACATATGATCAAACGTTTCAGCGAACTATTGATTTTCCTCTGTACTTTGAAGATGTAGAGCTTTGTCTTGCCAGTCTTCAGGTGTTTCTTATCAACAACTAACTGGTGTTCTATGTTTTTGATCATTGGAGTTTGAAATGTAAATGCTCCTTTTGGTCTTTTATCTCGTAAATGTACATAGTAAAAACAAACAAACTTATGCACACAAACAAACCTGCACTAATATGCATGCACATCTTGTACCGGTGTAAATTAATTTATACAAACGGACTTAAAGCCTAAACACTTTATATAATTCGGGTCAAATGGAGCATGCAGCATATATGCAAAGGCAAGTCCCATACACAGTACATCTCTATTGAACTAGTAATGTTGTTGATGAATCCCATACTCAGTATACCTCTATTGAACTACTACTATTGATTTGTTCTTGCTATATAAATTAACGTTGAATGCAGTTGAGTGTTTAAAAGTAGGAAGTGAACACTTTGTCACATACACATGACAAATTATTCGCCACAGTGACATCCTTCTGTACAGTATAAACGTTATATTAACCATAGCTGACCTTCCCACTTATATATGTAATGGATTGCTTTGTCTCGTTGGGGTAATTGTGCACACCATGAACTCTACGCTACCAGGGGGATCTGGCACTGCCAAGGCATCCCTACATATAGCACAACAAGGGGGCCCCTCAAAGTAAGTACACAACACACGCATAGGAGCTAACCCCCCCCCCCCCCCCACTCTCTCTCTCTCTCTCTCTCGTCAATATGCAAATAGAATGTTACTACCGTACCGTAGATACTACTCGTGCAATATATGATAAAATTATGAATATTAACGCCCTAAGAGCGGGGCCATTTGTAACATCTACTACCTGCCAAGCGGGCAATTTACCCTAAACGAGCTTCATTCCATGCTCTTTTTCATGCATAAACAAGAGCCAGAGCGTAATACAAATATGTATCCGTGAAAGGGCGATAATTGAGCTTTCCAATGACACCTGCATCATCCTTGTACGACCACGGGTTGTCTTGCAACGATCGTGCAACACGAAGGGAAAATCCCTAAAATACAGTATTTTCGTCAGTTTTTACCCAGTATTGCGGGACCAGGGATGTGGTGGGATGTGATGAAACAGTCAGTGGGGCGGGACAACTTCCATGCCGAACGGTCAGAGCCCATCCGCACTCCTCCCACCGCTCGGACTCTCTTTCAGAGCCGATTATGTGCTCAAAATTGCATTGGACTTAAGTCGGCCCTGCCCTTTAGGCCTTGGTTCTCTAATGGACTTAAGTCAGGCCCCGATAGACAAGGGTTTAAGTAAAACAAAAGCTAATAACAGAATCTTAGTACCTTCAGAAAGGTAATGCGATCATTTGATGTATAATCTACTAAGATAGGGAAGAGTAGCGCCCTCTTACTATGTATAAAAAATACCTTTGTACAGAGAACATTTAACAGTTTCTTGTCCGAGACACTGAGGTAGAGATAAGTAACGTTCCCTGCACAAAGAGCTGAAAATCTTTGAGAAAACTATAAAAACAAGCCACCCATTCCTGGACGTATTAGCGTAAATGCCTACTCGTGTACATAGTTTATAAGACACTAATTTAATACATAACCCAACACAGATTACACCAAACGTGACGTAGATTGACTGATCATTTCGGTGATACAGTGGAACTCGCACAATTTCTCAACGCCCAGGTAAATTCCGGCGATATCATGTTTTACGGGCTCGATTAAATGGATTTTGCTGCAATACCCTGAGACCCAGAGCCTTGATATTATCCTAAGGTGCCTCGGGATGTTTATAAGGTATATAATGGCCGCTTCCTTGGAACTCGTGACAATGAACAATACATAATACGAAAAGATTGCCGAAAGATCCATTGTGTAGAAAAGTTTTAGGGCAGCGGTGTCACATGGAGACGTTTTATGGTGGGCTATATCAGAGTCTGTGTTTTCAATAACATATAATATCAGTTGTTTTCAGAGATAAATGAACATTATTATAAACAGTATTCCATTAAGCATTAATTTGCGCGACTTTCTCCATAATCCAAATTCAGTGGGTGATCAGTGTTTCATGGACCACACCGTTAGTTTCTCTGCAGAGTCTTGGTTTTCGTCTCTATTTACAAGTAGCTGGGGTGGTCTTGTCCTCTGCTACCATCTTACTCTATCACGATCACTAATTATGATCATGTAAACAAGAGTGTTTGTGTTTGTGTGTCTATGTATGTGTGTGTGTGTGTGTGTGTGTCAGATATCCAAGGCCGAGGGTAAACCCAAAACATATTATACACCTCCATTGTCTGCTGCAGTCTTGTCTGGAGTACCTGCTGCTACTGTTCTCTCTCTCTCTCTCTCTCTCTCTCTCTCTCTCTCTCTCTCTCCCCCACACAGCTATCAAAATAATGATCAGTTCCTCTTAACTCGTCGTGTAGGAATTCTAGAAAGTTTGTTTAATTATAATACAAACTAGTTTGTATATTGTGTTGTACCACATTATAAATCAGAGTTAAATGTGGTATGTATTTTGTTTCAGATTATCCAACAAGGGTACAAAAGACCATTTACTGGTAAGTATTACCTTAGCTTTCTGAATTATCATACATTTTAGGAGCATGACCAACACTTGCATTTAATTTTGAAAATTACTTTGATCTCGGTTACATTGGAGGTTCTATGTTCAGTTTTGTTATATTTGTTGCGTGTTCATATTATCTGACTTGATATTTTAACAGTTATATTCAACGTTATATTTTCAATAATTTTTAGTTAATTAATTTTATGTGAGTGTTCTCCTACATAAATAATCGAAAATCGTAACAATATTGTATATGTTGTATTGTTCTTTATTCGCTCTTAATATATGATTCGTTAATGATTGTTAATGGTCACTCTTTAAATGCAATGTATCAATATGATACTGCTTATATATCAAGACAACTTTGATCAAGCTAAAGAGTTTAAACCTGTCTATTAATCCATTAACATCAATTCAAAATGGTTGGGCGTTACTTTACAATTTAAGTATATTATCATCTCCCAAAGTTCAGAGCTGTGATAGTGTAAGAGTTAATATTATTATCTTTTTTGCTTCATAGATGTATATTAAGCAAATTGGAAGATCAAAATAAGGGGAGGTGTGGTGGAGTGGTCTTGCCACTGGCCTGGTAATCCAGGGGTCCCGGGTTCAAATCCCGATGTATCAATGGGAAGATATTATTGGGATGGAATTTGTGCTGTACCTAGTATCAGTGCATTACCACAAAGCCCCACCGAAACGTCAATAAAATACCCTCATTGTTCCTGATTAAATAGCACTGTATGAATTATTCCCATATTCAAAATATGCTATAGGGTGCAATGCCTGGTGAGTTATCTGCTCAACAGGTGCGTTGTGTGTGTGTAAGTGTGAGAGTCCGAGTGTAGAGGGTGAGACAGTGAAGCACGGGAACGAGATGGCTTCAGAGATGGGGTCGTTTCGGGCCATGAGTGAGCACCGTGCCTCATGTGAAGGCAAGATGGCAGGTGCTCGTTGTGCTCTACGTGCTTCACATGTCTCACTCCCTAGACTGGAACAAGACCTCACGGGCTTCACTGTTCATTGTAAAGCGGTGAATGTTAAGCTCTCAGCCTATGCCCGAGAGGAAGTAAGTTGGAATATTAAAAAAAAAAAAAAAAAAAAAAAAAAAAAAAAAAAAAATAGATGTAATACAACTGCCGTAATTTATCCCTCCACGTACCCCGACGCTTATGTACCTTTATCTGTCGTCTCTTTTATCCTAACACTATTCCTACTCCTCTGAAAGCTCTCTCACCGGAGCAAAGAAATATTGAACTCAATGAAAAGGGAAAACAAATGTGTGAGAGACTTCGTTCTTCATAAGTGTTTATTAAATACTAGTGCGTGTGTGTGTGTGTGTGTGTGGCTAGCATATGTGAGTCACAGCAAAAATGGCCTTCTTTAAAGCAGCCATGAGTTAACAACCATCCTGCAACTGCACTACAAACCAAGGATATTACTTTAACTTTTGTATAAATGCACACTGCCTGCTATATTGTATACATATTGTCAGTGAAAGTAAGGTTATCTAAACAAGGACACGGAAAAATCACCGTGAGTTATACAGGATATTGGCTGTAAAAAATATGTGTACATTTAACTCCTTGCGACATTTTAAATACAAACACAAATACCAAACAATAGTAAATATTCAGGGCCATCCAGCATGTAAGAGATCAACTCATTCACTAATTTGACGCCATAGAACTCCTTAAGAGAGTATACACTCGATCGATCCCGAAAGGTTCATATTGAGCCAAGCAAAACGTCAACTAAGAGTGGTGAAAAAATCAAGCAGAGGGATAAATTAAAACAAATGTATAGTGAAAAGGGGGCACAGTAGAATGTGAGGGAAATTACAAGGGTATGAGCTTCGGGTGACATAATATGGGAGGAAGGGAAGCAGTCACAATAGTGGGAAGACATAAGGGAATGGGGGGTGGGGGTGGTAGATATACATGGAGATATATTAGGGGGGGGGGGGGGGGGGCAAAACTGGTGGGTGGGTTCCTGGGATAAGATTGTACATGTAGGAGTGGGGTGCAACAACTACATGTAGGAGTGGGGTGCAACAACTACATGTAGGAGTGGGGTGCAACAACTACATGTAGGAGTGGGGTGCAACAACTACATGTAGGAGTGGGGTGCAACAACTACATGTAGGAGTGGGGTGCAACAACTACACATATGGTAGATTCCTTAATGATTGCCCTTATTTTCCTCTAACTCTAATTCCTATTACTTCTACGTGAACACAATAAATAATTCTCATATCTCACTTTCATCCGTTTTTTTTTTTAATTATTCATTCGTTTATTAATTCAAAGATTGCTAATTATATTAAAGTTGAAAATATTGAGCATCCAACTAATGATGCGGTTTTTATAAGTGGACTGTAGTCATATGGCTGTGTGGGCGAGGGGAAGGCTGGCTGATCTGATAGAAGGGGAAATAATGAGGTTATGGAGAAGATAACGTGAGGGAGGAATACGGGAAGCGGAAAACCTTTATTGTGGAAGATATGGCCCATGGAGAACAAGGAAGAGAAGGAGACGGTGTTTTAAATTGACATGGGAGGAAGGAAGTCAATAAATATATATATTATCAGTCAGATCAAGATTTTGTTATATGGCATTTTAAATTTCGCCATCTACAATAATTTATTAAGTTATAATGATCTTCCCAGCCCCGTCTTTTACTTGCTTTCTATATTTTATTGCCCACTTCAAACAAAATCTACAGGCTTAAGATAACCTAGATGAATGACATAGAGAACAAAAGGATTATTTATATCAGTTAATTTGTTAAATGCATACTTAAGTATATTTTAATTTCATAAGTACGAGATGGCTTTCCATCAATTCAATGATTCAATGTAATGTGACATGACATAAAATCACATCCAATTTAACGGGTAAAGGAAATTGTCACGGGGTAAAGAAGGGTTATATAGGAAGATATTAAGGTAAAAGGCAATAAGATGCTGGATGAGAGATGATCATGGGGATTGGTAATGGGAAGGAACCAGGCTTGAGGGAAAGGAAATTGTGTGGATATTTTTATGTAAGGCAGGTAACAATATATCGGATAGAAAATATTTAGTGGAGAAGAGATAGGAAAGGTGGAATGATGACTGAGAGTTGATTGGGTTGTTTAATGAAGTGGATGGAAGTGGCATAAGACAGGTGAAGTAGAACAGTTATTATAGTAAGTGTAAAAGTTGCAAGGTTGGAAGTTAAGTGATAGACAGAACTATATACATATTTATATAGAAGATTGTCCGATAGATAAACGTAGATCGTAGATCGTAATTTGCAGTAGTAGCATTAATAGTACTACTAGTAGTGGTAGTAGTCGTAGCAAAGCAATAAGTGACCCGCATGGTATAAGATCAGCTCTGGTTATACTATGATGGGTTCGCAGTAAACTGCACTGTTCTTCTCCTATTGGCACTTCCGTACACTTTACTATCCTCTCTATCAACACCCTGCCATACAGCTTTCCAACCACTGACAATAAACTAATACCTCTATAACTTGAACACTCCTGGCGATCTCCCTTCCCCTTGTACAACGGCACAATACATGCACTCTTTCCAGTCTATTGGTACCATTGACACATCAAAGCACACATTGAAAAGTCTCACCAACCAATCTATTATCACATCTCCACCCTTCTTTATACACTCCACAGCAATACCATCCAAACCTTCTGCTTTTCCCGCTCTCATTTGTTTCACTGCTTCTTTCACCTCATTTTCCTCAATCCTTTAATTCATTCCCTGCCACCTGGGTGGCCTGGTTAACCTATCTCCATCCACCTCTGCTTCAATCACTGCTTCTCTTCCATCTCTTGTATTTAACAAAGATTCAAAATACTCGGCATATCTTTTCCTCACTTCAACTGGTTCCACTAGTAATTCTCCATGTTCATCTTTCACTGACTCTTCCCTCTTTTGTCCTCCTTTCCTTACTTTATTTACCTCCTTCCAGAACATCTTCTTTCGTTCTTCAAAATTCTCACGCAGCCTTTGACCCCACCTTTCGTTTGCATCTTTTTTCGCTTCTCTAATTTTCCGTTTTGCCTCTCTCCTTTTCTCCTTGTACCTCTCCCATACCTCAACACTACCATCCTGTAAAACCCTCTCAAAACACTGTCTCTTCTCCTCAACTGCCTTTCTCACCGTATCATTCCACCACTCGCTTCCTTTCCTGATACCTCTGCCTCCTACTTTCCTTTTGCCGCATACTACCTCTGCACTTGCTTTCACTCCTTCCTTAAACTGTTGTCATTCAACCTCTACTTCTCTCTCTTCCATCTCTCTCACTTCCATCCACTTTTCATTTAGTCTTTCCTTGTACTCCCTCTCTTTTTCACTCTTCTCTAACTCACTAACTTGTATTACCTCTCTTACTTCACGCTTGTCTCTTATTCTCCTGTAACTCTTAACTCTTAGCTTTCCCTCCACCAGGTAATGATTCGACATACCCTCCGCCTCACCTCTCATCTGTGACGTTGACTACTCCGTTAGAACCGCATGGCTTGTCCTACAGTGACTCACTAGGATCGCCAGGGCAGTGGATGGGGCTACAGTTTATGTATTAGAGTGTGCTTTATTTCATATGAAAGCTTGTGTCATGGGCAGTCCAGAAAGGCTCTTTGTTTTCGCCCATGTCAAGGCTTTATATATTTAATTGTAAAGTATATGTTTTGTCATTAACTAGTAATGATAGGATCTGGGAGAGAGAGAGGGAGTAGAACAGAGTGAGAGGGGGCGCGCAGTGTTTTTTGTCCCGCTCGATGACGTCACGGCTGGCTGCCTCGCGGGGGTTGGTGGAGAGAGGTCCTTACCATGCTGCGAGCTCTGTTAGTGGTCGGTTGACTCGTGGCCGCTGTTTTCCCACGCGGCTCGAGCTAGTGCGAGTATATATACTGGTTCCTCGCCACTCTCTCCCTCAGCTCTGGTTTCTAGAACACACCCATCTTTTTGTCCCTTGCTATCTATCCCCGCTCCACATCTGAGAATCTTTTCCTCTGCCTATCTCTCTCATTTTCTATATCTTTCACCACCTTTATTAACATTATATCCCCTCTGGTTAACTCTGCAAAATCAGCTTCATGCTGGCCAGTTGTATTGTGTGTTAAGGTCTGATATAACCTGTGTATGTTAGTTGTTAAGATAAGTGGATCACGAAGCATTGGTTGGCTTTCATATTGCCGCTTCCTATAATTATTAGTGTTCTGCTGGATTAGATAATGCTAGACTGGGAGTCTGATATAATAGGTATTGTTTCCTATGAGTGCTGGCTTTAGTTAAAAGCGGCACGACATACCTGAGAACTGGAGTTGATTGAGTAAATTCTAGTCTGTGTGCCATTGAGAGTAGAGCATGCACGAATGAGGGCTTTTTGCCTATACCATTCTGCACTGTTCTAGTCTCGATTGTTTGTCTTTGAGGTACGCCAGGAGAACGCTTAATACTTCGGTATTAAGGTTTCTCAAGAGAGCTACCCTTCATTATAACGTAATATTTGACGCACAGACTTGAGATTTGCACTAGGCTATGCAGCATGCCATGCGCACCAGTATCTCGTATCATTGACTCTAGCTAAACTTTATCAATCATAGTAGACATTAAGTATATTAACCTAATTACTCTTTTTATGCATACCCATTTATGATTACACAAGCATTTCGCAGCCTAGTTTGATGTATTGAGACACAAACGACTTAGGCTCTTTTTGTTGATAGGAATACTGCATTGTCGTGGCGATTATTATTAGTGTTGTAGTGTTTAGGATATTCTTGGCTCCGACGGCATTATATATTCTGCCTTTTTGTGTGCATAGCCTGCACGAGCATTGTTCCACTGCCTGCCTTTTTGGGTTCCATTTCCGATACGAGCATCTTTACAGCATCTAACATTTAAAGAAGATTCCTTGTTAGTGTTGAAGGACTTTAGTGCACTTTCTTTCATGCAGGAGTGCCTGACATTTATTGATTAAAGTAACGTAAGCTGTAACTTCTCTTACCACCTTACTTTGCATACCATAACCAAGCACCTTCGGTTATAGGTAGTAATAGGCTGTTTTCACATAACATTAAGCCTAGAGTAGACGCACATTTATTGAGAGTTTGATAGCCTATTATTGCATATAGAACTCTGTAGAGTATTTGTGTTCTTTGTTCACTGGGAATATACTTCAGAGGTTGGAGCTAGCGCTTTCCGTTGTAACATTTATGCCATTACTAGTCCAATGAATAAGAGCCCTGATATATTTGAACCCCAGTCGTAACAAATGGCGACCTTACCTAGGATTTGGTGAACCTACATTTATTAGCAGGGAACATTTGTTGTTTTGGAGAATATTTTGCGGGGATCAGCAAGAATTTTTTTTTTTTTTTTGCAACATAGTATAGCCCTTGAGTATTTCCGAGAATTGTTGTGTGTATATTGAGGTATAAGAGTTTGGGGTGCTTCTTTTCTGAATATTGTGGTGAGAAATTTTTGTGAGCATCATGTCTTATACCGGATCAGAGGAGAATGGAGACACAGTACGTAATGTCGAAACTGAGGAACAGCAGTATGATGATATGGTTAATCAGGTGAACTGTGAGGAGGATGCTAGGATATTTTTGCAATGGCCTGTTACTGCCGAGCGGTTGGAGGGTGTGAATCGGTACGGTCTTCAATGCCTGGCCACAGCTATCGGTCATGCGGTTACTAGCAGCATGACCAAGGATAACTTGATAACGTGTGTACTGGGCAGGGTGACTGGTGAGCGAGATGGGTTGAGTGCTCAGAGCCCTTCGGCCATGCTTCCCCTACACTCGACTCCCAGCCATCCCAGTAGTTTGCCGACCCCGGGTACGCTTCCGCAGTTGGGTGGTGGCTGGCAGGGTGGGTTGCCCCTGGGGGGACCACCGGTAATTTCAAACATTGTAGCACCTTCACCTCCTTCAGGTTTATCTCCAGAATTATTGCTTCAGCTCGAATTAGCTAAGATCGAAGAGAGAAAGGCTATCAGGGCAGGTGAGCTTCAGCATCAGCAGCAACAAAGGGCATGTGAGCTTCAGCATCAGCAGCAACAAAGGGCATGTGAGCTTCAGCAGCAATTATAATTAGCCAAGATAGAAGAGAGAGCCAAGCTGGCAAAAATCCAAGCAGATTTAGAGTCGACTAGGTACTGTGCCGACATGGACGTAGAGAAGTCGCGAGTAGAGGCAACGGGACAGCGACTTGGGGCTGGTAACCGTGCTCATGATCAATCTCTCTCGCACTTATTGAAACTGGTTCCGGTGTTTGATGAGAGTGGTGTAACAGAATTTTTCACACGCTTTGAGAAGAAGTGCCAGGAACACCAGTGGCCAGAGAATAAATGGGCAGCACTTGTATCCTCTAGATTAATAGGCAAGGGTCTTAAAGCCTACGATGCGTTACCTTTGGAGTTATGTATTGTGTATGAGGATCTCAAGGAGGCTGTCCTGAGGGCTTACGAATTGCAACCAGAAACGTACCGTTTGAAGTTCCGGGGTGTAACTAAGGGAAGAGATAGCACCTTTTTGGAACACGCCCGGGACTTGTCCGATGCTATGGGGAACTGGCTCCGATCGGAGAAGGTCACAACATTTGATGAAATTAAGCAGTTAATGATGTTGGAGCAGTTCTTTAAGAGCACGGGCGGTGATCTAACTTTGAACTTGAAGGAGAAAAACCCAAGAACTCTAGTCGAAGCAGCAGAAATGGCTGATCGACGGCTGTCGTTGATTCGGGGTTGCGGGTCCTCACAGAAGTACGATGTAAGTACTAAGGACCGTTATCCTCCCCCTCTCCGTAACA
The DNA here is from genome assembly GCA_037953745.1 of Lithodes maja. NCBI lineage: Eukaryota > Metazoa > Arthropoda > Malacostraca > Decapoda > Lithodidae > Lithodes > Lithodes maja. Next base: position 12,062 of record JBAKBP010028152.1, on the reverse strand, counting down.
ATGACACATTTAAACAGAAGAGCCATGAAACTAAAACTGAATCCAAACCTTACACCACACCGTATGTGAAAAGTCAGGGGCCTTTTACATCACAGTATAAGCCGAAACCGAAATTTATGTGTTTTAGTTGCCACCAGGAGGGTCATAAGGCAAATGAGTGCCCTAGTCGACCTCCTCCGGCAGCCGTGTCTTTTGCTCACGGCATTGGAGTGTTCAAGAGGACATCGGAGTTTGTTAGAGGCATTTCTTCCGAGGTAAATACACTGCCAGTGCAGAAGGATCCGGAAGGCTTATTCCCTGTCCGTGATGCCTTTAGTGACCACAGGGGACTCGGTTGTGTGGAGTGGGGGGGTAGAAGACATGAGGTGAGAATTTTGCGTGACACTGGGGCATCGCAAACACTGTTGAGAAATTTCACTGGTAAACCTGTCAATACGGCGCGGGTGGTTGTGGTTCAGGGAGTTAATGCAACAAGGTCATACCCTCTTGTGAGAATGAAGGTGGAAGTTGATGGTGTGACTCGTGACCTGGATGTGGGAATTGTGGAGAAGTTGCCTGTTGGGGGCGTCGACCTCCTTCTCGGCAACGATTTTGCGGGACCTACTTCTGAGGCTACACCCTTGGTCGTTGCCGAGAAGCTGGCCGACGTGAGTAAGGAGGAGCAGGAGTGGGTTGAGAAGTGTCCGGGACAGCCAATGGCGTGTGTTGTCACCGGAGATTCTGCATCCAGGGAGTCACATTCTGGTCAAGAATCTTTAGATCAGCGGAGGAAGGGTACCGAGAAGGGGTTGAAAGTTGATGCGGTTGAGAGTTTAGTATCAGCGGACATTCTCGGGGACTCAGTATTAGGACCAAATATCGAGTCTGAAGAAGACCCAGTAACTGTTGTGGAAAAGGCAGAGGATGGGCTTAAAAAGACGATGAGACAGCAACGGTACGCAGAGAGAGAGCAACACGGGAGGTCAAATTTAATGTAGGAAGGGGGCATGAGTTGTTTCGCAAACACTTGGATAGGCTTGCTCCTTCGGACATTCGTAAGTTGCAATTGGAAGACCCGGAGGTTCTTGAATGTGGTACCGGTGCTGTCGAGTTGAAGGAGGACAGTGTTGCACAGTCGAGAGATGTAGCAACCAGGTACCCTGACGCGTACCCTATGAGAAATGGGTCAGCGAAGACGGTGGTCCGAGGCTTGCTAGTGTATTTTTCCCGGTATGGTTACCCGCAGGTTTTGTTTGCTGCACGGGAGGTACCTGGGGAAAGTTTGGGATTCAGCCCTAATGAGCTCGTCTTTGGACACCGTGTCAGAGGGCCTCTCCATATGGTTGAAGAAGTATGGGAGGGCGCAGAAAAACCTTGTTCTATGCTCAAGTGTGTCCTCAACAGTCGAGAACGAATGTTGCGCAGTCTGGAGTTGGCTGGCCGTAATTTGACTAGCTCTCAGGCCCTCAGGAAGGACAGGTACGACCTCAAGGTTGAACTCAGGGAGTTTCACGTGGGGTCAGGAGGTGTTGGACTCTACGGCCCCTTGTAGGTCACCCCTTACCCGCGAAGTACACTGGTCCTTATAGGGTGGTGGAGGAGCTATCAGACCTGGTTTACTTGGTAGCCACTCCAGACAGACGGAAGCGCAATCAGTTATGTCATGTTAATCCCATGAAGGAGTATGGGAGGCACCCCCCCTGAGCCTCTCACTGTGCCTGTGATGACGTTTAGCAGTCCAAGGTGGAGAAGGAGAACGGGACAGTCAAGCTCAGGTGGAGGATAACTGGAAGGATAAGAAGTTCAAATGGGCGCCTGAGTGTGAGAAGGTGTTTTAGAGAAGTAAAAACACCTGTTGTGCACTCACCCGATCCTCAGGGCCCCTGACTTTAGCCTACCTTTCCAACTAGCAACGGAGGCTAGTGGTGTGGGGGCTGGTGCTGTCCTTGTGGAAAAGGACGATGATGGGCTGGAGCATCCTGTTAGTTTCTGCTCGGAGAAGTACAATTCGGCCCAGGGGAGCTGCTCTGTTGTCGAGGAGGAGCTGCTGGCGGTTGTACTTGCTCTGAGGCATTTTCGAGGTCTGTGTTCCAGCCTATGGTCCGGTCGTTGTAGTTTACCCAGATCATCACCCTCTTAAGTTCTTGGACCAGTTTCACAATCGGAATATGAGGCTGACCAGGTGGTCACTAAGGTTATTGGTATATAACCTGGACATACGCCATATTGCCGGTTGTGACAACTTTGTTGCAGATGGTCATTCAAGGGTATATGATCCTGGGTAGATTGACACACGGGTAGCCTCCTGCTTTAGTTTTGAATAGTAATTTTTGCGCTTGGTGCTTGTTGGCTCGCAGTTGTAGCCCAGCGTATTGGGTCGTAAAGCAGGAGTTGAGCGTTTGGTATAGAAGAAAAAACTAGGCTTGCCCCTATAGTGCAGCCGAAATAAACAAATTAAAAACATAAAAATCAAATAAAAAAAAAAAACTTTCTTTGATAGTTGAATTTTTTTTTCAGTATGTTTATAGCAGTAAATTCTGAGTTTGCCACTCCTCTTAGAATGCTGGGCTAGAGAAGCTCGCTCTTGAGGAGCATAACTACATATAATTTAACCTATTGTGCTGGGAGGGTTATAATTTGAAAAAAATGTTTTGTTGAAGAACTGTGCCAGATATTTTACTGCCGCTGGGTGATGGGAAGTGGAGATATAGCATGGGTTCTAACAGCCTTGGGGCCTCTGAGAAAAATCTTGGGGGGGGGTGTGACGTTGACCACTCCGTTAGAACCGCATGGCTTGTCCTACAGTGACTCACTAGGATCGCCAGGGCAGTGGATGGGGCTACAGTTTATGTATTAGAGTGTGCTTTATTTCATATGAAAGCTCGTGTCATGGGCAGTCCAGAAAGGCTCTTTGTTTTCGCCCATGTCAAGGCTTTATATATTTAATTGTAAAGTATATGTTTTGTCATTAACTAGTAATGATAGGATCTGGGAGAGAGAGAGGGAGTAGAACAGAGTGAGAGGGGGCGCGCAGTGTTTTTTGTTCCGCTCGATGACGTCACGGCTGGCTGCCTCGCGGGGGTTGGTGGAGAGAGGTCCTTACCATGCTGCGAGCTCTGTTAGTGGTCGGTTGACTCGTGGCCGCTGTTTTCCCACGCGGCTCGAGCTAGTGCGAGTATATATACTGGTTCCTCGCCACTCTCTCCCTCAGATCTGGTTTCTAGAACACACCCATCTTTTTGTCCCTTGCTATCTATCCCCGCTCCACACCTGAGAATCTTTTCCTCTGCCTATCTCTCTCATTTTCTATATCTTTCACCACCTTTATTAACATTATATCCCCTCTGGTTAACTCTGCAAAATCAGCTTCATGCTGGCCAGTTGTATTGTGTGTTAAGGTCTGATATAACCTGTGTATGTTAGTTGTTAAGATAAGTGGATCACGAAGCATTGGTTGGCTTTCATATTGCCGCTTCCTATAATTATTAGTGTTCTGCTGGATTAGATAATGCTAGACTGGGAGTCTGATATAATAGGTATTGTTTCCTATGAGTGCTGGCTTTAGTTAAAAGCGGCACGACATACCTGAGAACTGGAGTTGATTGAGTAAATTCTAGTCTGTGTGCCATTGAGAGTAGAGCATGCACGAATGAGGGCTTTTTGCCTATACCATTCTGCACTGTTCTAGTCTCGATTGTTTGTCTTTGAGGTACGCCAGGAGAACGCTTAATACTTCGGTATTAAGGTTTCTCAAGAGAGCTACCCTTCATTATAACGTAATATTTGACGCACAGACTTGAGATTTGCACTTGGCTATGCAGCATGCCATGCGCACCAGTATCTCGTATCATTGACTCTAGCTAAACTTTATCAATCATAGTAGACATTAAGTATATTAACCTAATTACTCTTTTTATGCATACCCATTTATGATTACACAAGCATTTCGCAGCCTAGTTTGATGTATTGAGACACAAACGACTTAGGCTCTTTTTGTTGATAGGAATACTGCATTGTCGTGGCGATTATTATTAGTGTTGTAGTGTTTAGGATATTCTTGGCTCCGACGGCATTATATATTCTGCCTTTTTGTGTGCATAGCCTGCACGAGCATTGTTCCACTGCCTGCCTTTTTGGGCTCCATTTCCGATACGAGCATCTTTACAGCATCTAACATTTAAAGAAGATTCCTTGTTAGTGTTGAAGGACTTTAGTGCACTTTCTTTCATGCAGGAGTGCCTAACATTTATTGATTAAAGTAACGTAAGCTGTAACTTCTCTTACCACCTTACTTTGCATACCATAACCAAGCACCGTCGGTTATAGGTAGTAATAGGCTGTTTTCACATAACATTAAGCCTAGAGTAGACGCACATTTATTGAGAGTTTGATAGCCTATTATTGCATATAGAACTCTGTAGAGTATTTGTGTTCTTTGTTCACTGGAAATATACTTCAGAGGTTGGAGCTAGCGCTTTCCGTTGTAACATTTATGCCATTACTAGTCCAATGAATAAGAGCCCTGATATATTTGAACCCCAGTCGTAACACATCACATTCACATCCAGCAGTCTACACAATCTTTCCCTTGTCACCAGCACATAATCCATCAATGCCCTCTCTACAATCTCTCCCCTCACAAGTCTATGCCAGGTGTACTTGTGTATACGCCTTTTTTTGAAGAACTTATTACCTACACTCAAACTACACTCTTCACATACATTTCTCAGTCTTTCTCCACTCTCGTTTACACCATCCACACCAAAACTACCGATGACTCCCTCAACAGGATAATTTCCTACCCTAGCTTTTAGGTCCCCTAAAACTATAACATTTTCATTTTCATCAAACCCTTGTAGACAATCTCTCAAATCCTCCCAGAAACCCTCTACCTCGTCTAACTCTCTTTCACTTCCTGGTCCATACGCACTTACAAAAACCCACCTTTCACCCTTAAACCGCATTCTCACCCACATTAGTCTTGATGACACCTCTTTCCACTCTTTTATAAACTCTCTCAACTCCTCCTTCACAATAATAGCCACTCCTTCTTTCCCCCTGACTCCTTCGTCTACTCCAGACTTTCTACCTATCACGTTTCCAAAATCCACTTCTCCCTCTCCATTCATCTTTGTTTCGTTCAGTGCAAGGACATCATACATCCTTCTTTCAAATAACCTTCCAATATCCTCTCGCTTCTCATTCGTACTACATCCACGCATATTCAAAGCTCCTATTCTTAGGGTCCGGGACCACGAACGCGTTCCCTCGCCCCCATCTCTGTCTCGTTTTTTTGGTAGATTAATTTAACCCTTCCTACCCGGTCTGCCTTAGGTAAGGACAGCACGAAAGAAGGGCCGCTACCCGGTATGCCTTATCTAAGTCATGAGCTTAATAGCCTAATTAAGCTTGGTCTGAACGCTGTGCGTACGACGTATGTCAACAAACCCAAGCGTTCGTCACCGCACCTCCGAAAACAAGAAGGAGAAGACTCCTTAATGTTATTGTTCTGACGTCATGACGAAATTAGTGTCTAAAAAGCCCCATATTGGCAACATCTCTGCAATATTGGCTCCACTGAAATCGTCATCACAACTGAACCAGTTGACTTACAGAGCTCTACTCAATGCCAAAATACAGATTGAAAACCGCACTATGATTATAGATGAGTGGGAATATTCTAGCAGTGAAAATAAACATAAATACGGTATCCTAGACCTAGACGTTTTTCAGCCATATCGCCCGGGTAGGGGCGACCGTCATTGGGTAAGACAGCCCGGGGAGGAAGGGTTAAGGGGAGAAGGATACCAGGGCCCCCGCCCCCGATCCCCTTTAGCCGACTTCTACGTCTCGCCGGAGAAAAGCGGTGGTGGAATTTTCTCACCCCTTCACCACAGAGGAGGGTACCTGCACCAGAAAGTGGCGGGCGTTGGGGTCGCCGCATCCCTACGCCATTTGAAAAAATTAGAGATGCAGAAGGAGAAAAAGATAGAAGGGGCTATGGGAAGTAGAGGACACCAACCCTCACTCTGACAAAGGGTCAGCCCACCACTCTCCAGTATACATGTCACATATGTGTGTGTGTGCGTGCATGCGCGTGTGTGCGCGTTACTTGAACTGAACGAATATTGCAATAATCGAATTGCGAAAGATCATTGCAATAAACAAGAAAATCATGATCGAAGCAAATCCTCAAAATATATTTTTGACCATGGGAGGGCCACCCTGATAGCCAGTATATCCTGGGAAGGTAGTTTGCCTTGCCAACTTTCCCTAATAGAATGTCGTAATTCCGTAGTTCATCTAGGCTTTTCTGGATATTATAATTATACATTACATATATATTTGCATTATTATGGTAAGGATAATAATGGTCTGTAGCCACCATATACCTGCAATACAAACAAAACGAAGAAGCAAACAAGATCGGGAAAGGAGGAGGCTGTACAGAAGAAGAAAATTACTCACACAAAGACGCACACATCAAAATCTACAGGATAGGCAAAAGGTCGAAATAGATAGAGAAATTGTGGAAATTGAACAAAGGCTAAGAATATCATATGAACTACAACATATGGAAGATGAGAGGAAAGCTATTGCAGGTATAAAGGCAAATTCCAAATACTTCTTTTCAAACGCCAAACAAAAGGCTAAAACAACATCAAACATCGGCCCACTGAGCAAAGGGGATGGCTCTTTCACAGGGGACAAAAAGGAAATGCGCGAACTCTTAAGCAGGCAGTATGAAATGGCATTCAGTGAGCCTGATGAAACAAAAGTCATCAGAGACCAAAATATATTTTTCATGGAAACCTCCCCCACGGAAACCCCTCAGATGCTGGATATTGATTTCGGTCCAAAAGACATAGAAGAGGCCATTTCCAACATGCCATCCCACTCGGCACCAGGCCCGGACTCATGGAATTCGATCCTAATGAAAAAATGTAAGGAAAACCTCTCAAAACCCCTGGCTATAATGTGGAGAAGGAGTCTAGACACTGGTGACATACCAGATAGCTTTAAAAACGCAATAATTGCCCCACTGCATAAAGGAGGGAGTAAAGCACTACCAAAAAACTACCGCCCGGTAGCTCTAACCTCTCACATCATTAAAGTTTTCGAGCGAGTCCTGCGAAGCAAAATTTCAACATTCATGGAGACAAATGAACTACACAACACCAGTCAACATGGGTTCAGAGTGGGAAGATCATGTCTCTCACAACTTTTGGAACACTATGACAAAATTCTTAAAGCACTAGAAGAAAAGAAAAACGTGGATGTCATTTACACCGATTTTGCTAAGGCATTTGATAAATGTGACCATGGTATAATAGCCCACAAACTGAAAGCAAAAGGTATAACTGGACAAATCGGACGGTGGATATACAATTTCCTCGTAAACCGAAAACAATCGGTAGCAGTAAACCAAGTCACTTCTGAGCCTTCGGATGTCAAAAGCTCAGTGCCCCAAGGAACAGTGCTAGCGCCCCTTCTGTTCCTCATACTAATTTGCGACATAGATACCAACACCAGACACAGTACTGTGTCGTCTTTTGCTGATGACACAAAATTAATCAAGATAGTAAACACACAAGAGGACACGGGCCAACTGCAGGAAGACATGAATGTAGTGTTCCAGTGGACCAGGGAAAACAACATGCAACTCAATGAGGAAAAATTCCAATTAATACGGTACGGAGATAATAATGGTGTTAAAGAAATTACAAATTACTTAACAGAATCTAACCACATAATAGAACGAAAAGACAGTGTGAAAGACCTTGGGGTATTAATGTCTGAAAATATGGGTTTCAAAGTACATAACCAGGTCAAAGTGGCGGCTGCGAAACATCTAACGGGTTGGATTCTGCGTACTTTTAAAACACGCGGTGAATTGCCTATGAAAACGCTTTTCAAATCTCTAGTGCTACCGCGGCTTGAATACTGTAGCGTATTAACATCCCCATACAAAGCAGGTGAAATAAATGACGTAGAGAGTGTACAAAGAAATTTCACTTCGCATATAAGTTCGATAAAACATCTACACTATTGGGAGCGTTTAAGAGCACTGAATCTGTACTCACTGGAACGTAGAAGAGAACGTTACCTAATAATATACACGTGGAAAATCGCAGAGGGTTTAGTACCAAACCTACATACTCCGATAGTCATGAAATTCAGTGATAGGAGAGGCTGGGAATGAGAAATCCCCCGGATGAATAACAGGGGTGCTATGGGCTTGTTACGACCGGGCACTCGGGTACACTAGGGCTCTTACACAGGACTCGAGTATGGCTCGCTGCCACAACGGAAACACACGATCCCAACCCCAGAGTACTGCCAGCCGAACAAAAAACGCCACTTACCCTCCAGAGTTCTATCTGCTATAACGGGGTATACAAGAACTCGGTACTAGCGTTTCACACAACAGACTAATAACAAGACGGGAGTTATCTAGTCTGGTCAACAATCAAACAAAGAAGAAAGTACTACAACACTAAAGAATAGTGTTGGCCGAAGCCGAAGTAATCCACCCTTGAACTAAGAACTTAAGAAGTCCTCCACCCTCTACTTCGGATCGGCACTATTACGTTACGTTAAACAATAGTCCTCGAGCATCAAGCAAGGAATCTTCTGATAAGTTAGATGCTTCTCGAATACTCGTAAGAAGTAAGTATCGGATTTTGAACAGCAATTTAATGAATAACTCACTGGTAATTAAAGGCTTTAAATTGACATAAGAAGAATTATAAGAATAAGCAATAGGATATGGCAAACATTAAGAAGAAGTACTCCGACAATGCACTGGCAATAGCCTACTAAGATTGTGCTCGTGGGCCACTAATCTCTGAAGTAGCTAAGCGTGCCACACATGAAATCAATAGTGCTTAAACAATAATATACATAAGGAGAAGCTTCAATACTATGCTGTATCTGCTGGTCGAGCAAAGTCTAGCTGGGATATCTAAGGTTAAGAGACAATGGCTGAGCAAGCGGCTCGTAGCCTAGCGAGGTCCTTAAGACTGTGCGGCCAAATTACGGTAATTGACGGGATGCTCTCTTGAGAGATCCAGATCACTAGTATCTGGTTCTCTCCTGGCGATCCTCTCAAAGTCAAGCAAATGAGATAGCACAGTGTTGGGTGGCACAGGCAAAAGCCCTCACTCGCAACACAGTGCTAAACTCCCACGGTACACAGTCAGAAAGACCACCTAGGCGTTCCACGTCTCCGTTGCAATTGTACTGGTTCAACCGCAACCTAGTACTCATAGGAAATCACAACTCAGAAACCCTATCCCAGTCTAGCATTGCCTAAACCAGCAGAAAACAGGAACATGAATAATCGCACACAGGGAAATGCATATACGAGTGCAACAAACATCAATCAATCCTATTCTAGTTAACCCTTCCAAAAATAGGCTATCTAACAGGCACTTATCTCGTGAGAACTCAAGCGATAATACTTTGGCTGACTAAATCTGCACCAAAGGGGTCATGGAGGTTAAACAGGGACGAGAAGAGAAGAAGATAGGCTGTTCAGAGAGTAGAGAAAGTTCACATCAGTCGGAAGAATATGGATAGTTGCAAGGGATATGAGAAGTCGCTTTGCCTGATGAGTTCTAAGGGACAATGCGGCTAGACTTCCCTTTTTATACTCGGCCCTCTAGCGGCATATCTCAAACTACTTAAGGACCGCCCACTGGCAATCATGACGTCATATTCTCTCTCAATCTGGGATCGACAAAGAACTTCCCACGCGCTGAAAGGGAGGAAGGGAGGAGGGAGGAGGGAATTAGGCCTATCTGCCCGCGTGGCGCACTCACTGGTCCCCGTTACGTAATATCTCTCTCTCTCTCCTCTCATCATTACATATAAGTCCCACACACAATACTTATAACTAATGATATAAAATAGAACTCGTTGACTCAGATGAAAACAAAATACATATTTATAATACTTATAGTACAACGGCTCACATAAACTAAGTTAGGAAACTCTACACAGACTACAGCCAAAGTTCCTGCCCTGACGATCCTAGCGAGAGTGGGGCCTGACTGGGCGTTCTGTACAGCATGCTCATACTCGACATGCGTCACACCTCCCCCAAGATTTTACTTGCTCAACCCTGAGCTAAAATCTGATATACAGAACCCCATCAAACCCCTCACACCCAGCGACCGCATGGCACTAAAACAACGCTGAGTTTATCACTAAAACACATCTTATAAAAAAAAAATTCACATTTCATAACTCCTCCCAACAATAGTAAAAGACATAATATCATGCTCCCAGAGCGAGCTTACAGCAGCTCAGCCGTTTGATAGTTCGTGGACTACTCAAACACTATAGGCTATGACAAACTTATACAATTATCTATATCAAAAAGAAGAGTTTTTATATGATTTTTATATTTTAATATGTTTTTTTCCGGCTGCACTATAAGGGCAGCCTATTTTCTTCTATACCAAACGCTCAACAATCCTGCTTTACGACCCAATACGCTGGGCTACAACCGCGAGCCAACAAGCACCAAGCGCAAAATACTACTCAAACCAAAGCAGGAGGCTACCCGTGTGTCAATCTACCCAGGATCATATACCCCTGAACGACCACATGCAACCTCGTTGTCACAACCGGCAATATGGCTTATGTCCAGGTTATATACCAATAACCTTAGTGACCACCTGGTCAGCCTCATATTCCGATTGTGAAACTGGTCCAAGATCTCGAGAGGGTAATGATCTGGGTAAACTACACCGACCGGACCATAGGCTGGAACATAGATCTCGAAATGCCCCAGCGCATCATTGTCCTTTTCACTTTCATTCATCAGGCTCTGACACGTTGCTGGTGCATTCTTAAGTCCGTCAGGCACAACATTGCACTGGTAGGTACTCCCGTCCACAACAAAACCACATACCTCTTTAGCACGCTCGGACAAAGGTACTTGCCAGTAACCTTTTACTAAATCAACTTTAGACAAAAACCGAGCATTACCAATTTTATCAACACTATCATCAACCCGAGGAAGAGGATATGGGTTAGTTGGAGTCAAACCGTTTAGCCTACGGAAATCAATACAGAAGCGTACCTTGCCATCTGGTTTAGGCTGCAGTGTTACGGGGGAAGTCCATTTAACGGTACCTTTCTCTATCAACCCTCTACCGAGCATATACTCCAACTCATCCCTCAGAGCGGGTAGTTTTATGGGGGGCACACGGTATGGGATTGACTTAAAGGGTAGATGGTGCCCCACGTCAACATCATGCATAGCCTGAGTAGTGAGGCCTGGATGTTCAGCGAATACAGTGGGGTATAAACCGAGCAACTGACGGATAGCTTCAAATTGCGGCTCAGGCAAATGGGCTATAGCCTCGTCAGCCCTTAGGCTCGAGTTCCCCGCCCACTGATCCGCTGAAACATGGTGATCCCAGCTATCCTCCTCTGAAGCTTGACTGTCCCCCTCTCCTTCTCCACCACGGCCGCAACAAGCCAACACAGGGACAGTGAGAGGCTCAGAGGGGCGCCTCACATACTCTTTTATCAGGTTCACGTGACATAACTGATTCTTCTTCCTCCTGTCTGGAGTGGCAACAAGGTAATCTAGGTCCGAAATTTTCTCCACAATTTTATAGGGTCCAGTATACTTCGCCGACAAGGGGTTACCCACCAAAGGCAACAAAATCAACACCTCCTGTCCCACAATGAACTCCCGGAGCTTCACTTTGCGATCATACCTGTCCTTCATTAAAGCTTGTGACCCTGTTAAATTCCGACCTGCCATCTCCAGACTCTTAAGCATGCGCTCACGGCTTTCAAACACATACTTCAACAAGGAACAAGGCGGCACAGTTCCTTCCCAAATTTCCCGCAGCATATTAAGGGGGCCCCTGACTCGGTGTCCAAAAATCAGCTCGTTTGGACTAAATCCCAGGCTCTCACCAGGCACTTCCCGAGCAGCAAACAGTACATACGGCAATCCAAGATCCCAATCTCTTCCGTTATCAGCACAATAACACCTGAGCATGCTTTTAAGGGTGGCATGCCACCGCTCAAGCACCCCTTGGCTCTCAGGGTGATAC
>JBAKBP010028151.1:0-29035 GCA_037953745.1 Lithodes maja | reverse complement strand
ACTGATTTGTGTTCTACGTATTTCTGCTTCAAGAATATCAAACTTAGTTCAGTACCCCCATGAGGTTACTAGAGATTGCCGTGTTCTACAATACGCGTGTCTAATCCTAACTGTGAGCTGCTACTTGGGCACGCGACCAGCCAGCAAGAGGTCAAATCAGTGACATTGAATTATACGAATATATTGAGGTCTTCCAGTAAAAATATAAACTTGCTAATTAAACCAGTGATCAGAAGATTATACCTGAACGTTGGAAGTGGGAGACTAGGCTCCATCCAGATCCGCTAATGCTAGCAGTTCCCTTCTATCATTTGTTTTGTGCGAATATAACTATCTTTCTATGCTCTTTATTTCTTTACTTAAATAAACGTAAACTTGTGTCGTGTTACCGTGTGTTTATTTTGTGTTCTCTATTCCTCATACCTTGTATTGTGCATGCAGCCTTCTATACCCAGTCATTCAGAACTCACATTACCCAAGTTAAACCTGTAGAAAAACAGGGCATAAAATGTAATGCCCTCGAAAATGTCCCGCACCCACAATAATACTAACCCGAGTTGACGTCAGGTATAGCGTAAAATAGTCGGAGATGGTAAGTCCAATAAACTCATCACGTGATAACACCACGAGACTATCACCTGGTTCTTAAAAATCGGACTAAGGTTGCTATACTTTTAGTACGTCCGTGGTAGTACAGTGGGTTAGCGCGCGGGCCTGGTGGTGATGGTTGGGTCACTAACCAGGGTTCGAACCCCACCCAAGGCATCTCAAAACCTGTGGGTTTTTAGGGGGGTTAAATTCCCTTCAGAGGTTCGTACCCCGCGCCAGGTACCAGGAAAAGTTGATCCTAAAGGTAGCCTGGGGATATTTCAGGAGACCATGAATTCCCTTCACACCCAGCATTTCATTGGTGGCAGCTAGGGAACGTGACCAGGTAGCTACGTGGAGCACCCGTCACGCGAACCCTATACCAACAATATTGAGATTGCTGAGGTAATACAGCTACGATACCTTACGACCTAAATAGGCTAGGGACTAGCCTAGTTAAAAGAAGGATGTAATGTAATGCCCTCGAAAATGTCCCGCACCCACAATAATACTAACCCGAGTTGACGTCAGGTATAGCGTAAAATAGTCGGAGATGGTAAGTCCAATAAACTCATCACGTGATAACACCACGAGACTATCACCTGGTTCTTAAAAATCGGACTAAGGTTGCTATACTTTTAGTACGTCCGTGGTAGTACAGTGGGTTAGCGCGCGGGCCTGGTGGTGATGGTTGGGTCACTAACCAGGGTTCGAACCCCACCCAAGGCATCTCAAAACCTGTGGGTTTTTAGGGGGGTTAAATTCCCTTCAGAGGTTCGTACCCCGCGCCAGGTACCAGGAAAAGTTGATCCTAAAGGTAGCCTGGGGATATTTCAGGAGACCATGAATTCCCTTCACACCCGGCATTTCATTCAGCATGAACCTAACCATTTTATTTTGAGTGACCTGAAGTTTGTGCTGTGCTGATTTAGATGATGCAGAGTACCAGGATGACACAGAATAGTCAAAATGACATTGAACAAGCGCTTGGCAGAGGGTCTTTTTGGTCGCCGCGGGCAAGCATCCCACCTGTCTATACAGGTATTTTATACGTCCTCTACACTTACTCAGGATAGATTCCAAAATTGTTTCACCTGACAAACTCGCGTCCAGTTTCAGTCCGAGATATTTAACTTGTGACACTGTTGTTATAGGAATATCATTACAGTTGACCGAGAAGCCCACAATGTCTTTCAGTTTGCGTTTTGTTCCACATAAGATGGCTTCCGTCTTGCCCAGGTGAAGAGATAGTCTATTGTCCACTAGCCATTCACTACATGATGCTAGTTCTTTGGAAAGTGAAGCGGCAATACTTATTGGGTCTTTTCCTGAAACCAGAAGCATGCTGTCGTCTGCATACAGTAATAATTTACATGAGACGCTCAGTTCCATGTCGTTCACATAACAGAGAAAGAGTAAGGGACCAAGGATGCTTCCCTGCGGGACCCCACAGTTAATTGGCATAGGATCAGATATATTATCATCAATTTTGACTCTTTGGGTTCTACCACTAAGATAAGATTTAAACCAGTTCACAGACCCTATGCCCATAGCTTGTAGTTTATTACATAGGATATCATGGTCTACTGTGTCAAACGCTTTTTGTAGATCAAGAAGAACCATACCGGTGTAGTTACCTTTAGACATTTCTTTACAAATGTGATCCGTTAAGTGGATGAGACAGGAGTCTGTCGAGTACATGCATCTGAAACCTGGTTGAAACTTATAGAATAGATCATTTTGTTTGAGGTAGTGTTCAATTTGGTTGTATACCGCTCTTTCAAGGATTTTAGATACAATACATAATATGCTAACTGGTCTGTAGTTGCCAACTTCTAGTTTATTTCCTTTCTTGAATAGAGGGGTTACAATAGCTTCCTTCAGTTCAGCAGGTACTGTGTTGGTGTTAATTGACAAGTTGATGATGTGGGTTAGGGGGCCTGCTATACCAATGGCTCCATCTCGTAGAAATTTGGCAGGAATTTTGTCTGGTCCTGTGCTCTTATGTACATTTAGGTTAGACAGCTCGTCAAAAGTGTATTTTGGTGTAACATTTTGCAATCTAAATGTGTTCGGGTGTATGTCTTTATCTCTGTAGAAATTACGAAAGGTGGCCGTTGTTGTCGTGTATTTATTGAGAGGTTGAGGTAGGTTCTGTGCAAGTGTGTTTGCTATGGAAGTGAAGAAGGAGTTGAAGTAGGTTGAAATTTTTCGTTTATCGTGGCAAACCTGATCATTAATGGTGAGAGCAATATTAGTGTTAGACGAATCCCTTGTCTTGTTGCTGTAGCCTGTTGTTTTTAGGTGCCTCCATAGTTTCTTTGGGTTATTCTGATATTCCTCTGCCTTATTGTGAAAATAATTATTTTTCGCTGATTTCATTTTCCTACTTAGTTTATTCCTGGCCCTGTTGAACTCATGTTTCAGACCTTGATCCTGTCTATGTTTCGCTAGCCTTTTTAACAGATTGTCTCTGTGTTCCAGATGGTGTAGTATGTCATTGTTGATCCATGGGTCTGACCTTGCTTTAATTCGTATATCTTTCAGAGGAGCTATTTCGTCTAGGATGTTTGTGATGATGGTTCTGAAGCCAACCCATGCGTCATTAACGTTTGTACTTCCAAACACTGGAGACCAGTCTGTATTCCATAAAATGTCCAGAAATGTTTCCTTATTGTAGTTTCTGAGTGACCTTGTTTTGATAATCTTGTGATTCTCTAGGGTAATTTTTGTGGTTTTCCGTGTGCAATATGTGACGAAGTGATCACTTATCCCAGTCTGTATAACCCCTGATTGGGATATTTTG
Source organism: Lithodes maja (assembly GCA_037953745.1). NCBI lineage: Eukaryota > Metazoa > Arthropoda > Malacostraca > Decapoda > Lithodidae > Lithodes > Lithodes maja. The sequence goes on along the minus strand of JBAKBP010028151.1, from coordinate 25,641 downwards.
TCCTCTCTGTTACAGTTTATGTGGTCTAATATTGTGGCAGTGTTCTCAGAGATACGTGTGGGGGTTGTGATGAGTTGTTTGTGATTGTGCATTGTCAGTATATGCCTATATTCTCGTACAAGCCTATCATTTCGTTGTTTGTAACACAGGTTAAAATCCCCTAGTATGATGGATTCATTCCGAGGGTCTAGCGATGACAAAGTTCGTTCAAATTTGGTCAAGAATTGTGTGTCGGCTGGTGGCCTATAGCATACCCCAATTGTGATGGGTCTTGTCCTCGGCAGGTGTAGGTCGATCCACAGAGCTTCGTGATTTTCTACATGGAGGTCGGTCCTAGTTCTGTGTGTGAGGTTGTTTTTTTACATACAGACATACTCCTCCCCCATGCCTATTGCGATCATTCCTAACCATGTTGAAACCTTGAATGTTTATTTCACCATCGTTTATACTTGAATCCAGCCAGGTTTCTGTGATTGCTGGTCGATATATTTATATATCTATTAATTTATATATAAATTTTAGTTTGTATTGTTTGTTTTTGTTTATTTTCTGTTTCCCCCCTAGATCACCGTCAAGCTACATAAATTTTCCTCAAAATCCCCCTTCGAGATACATTTGTACATTTTCCGGTATTCTGACGGAAGGATCTGTGGGAGTTCTAGGCATAATTGAGTTTGTTTTGACCCCTTAGAATCCCAGATATCCTTCCTAAATTGAGTTTGTTTTGACCCCTTAGAATCCTAGATATCCTTCCTAAACTGAGTTTGTTTTGACCCCTTAGAATCCCAGATATCCTTCCTAAATTGAGTTTGTTTTGACCCCTTAGAATCCCAGATATCCTTCCTAAATTGAGTTTCTTTTGACCCCTTAGAATCCCAGATATCCTTCCTAAATTGAGTTTGTTTTGACCCCTTAGAATCCCAGATATCCTTCCTAAATTGAGTTTCTTTTGACCCCTTAGAATCCCAGATATCCTTCCTAAATTGAGTTTGTTTTGACCCCTTAGAATCCCAGATATCCTTCCTAAATTGAGTTTGTTTTGACCCCTTAGAATCCCAGATATCCTTCCTAAATTGAGTTTGTTTTGACCCCTTAGAATCCTAGATATCCTTCCTAAATTGCATAAAATCGTCTAATGATTGAGAACATTATTCATGATCTTCAAGGGGTTAAAATTGGCGTGACAGCGCTTGTGAATATCGGCCTCAATGTTGTTGATTTTATTATTTATTATTTTGTTGGTGTGACTGTACAGTATGTACTTACTCTAGTTGTACTTACTCTAGTTGTATTGCGGGAGTGAGCATGCTCGTTATTTCCCGCCTCCTATATGTGTAGGTGTTATATGTATCGTTGGAATGGCTGTGGATGTGTGTGTAGTCTGTATTTTTAGCCAATTGGCGACATCGGAAACGAAGGCTTAGGGTGGATCTGTATGGTACCATTCTCACTATAGACGGTACCGTCTCGCCCGAAGGCTTAGGTAGCCATCAGCTTAGGTGAACCATATGATACCCATCTCGCCTTGTACCATTTTTGCCAACCCCAGATGGGACGTCACAACGTCGTCCACTTATTCCAGGTACCTATTTACAGCTAGGTGAACTGAGGCTAACACATGAAAGGAGACAAGCCCAATTTGTCTCCGCCCGGCCGGGGATTGAACCCCCGACCCCTCGTGTGTGAGACGAGAGCTCTACCTACTAGGCTACGGGCTGTGTGTGTATGTGTGTGTGTTTGTGTGTGTGTGTGTGTGCGTGAATGTGTGTGTTGGGTATGTGTGTGTGTGTGTGTGTATATGTGTTGGGTGCGTGTATGTGTGTGTGTTTGTGCGTGTGTGTGTGCGTGTGTGTCAAGGGAACAAGGTTGCATGGGTAAAAGGGAGCCAAGTTCAAGGTACATTACGAGTCAAAACGTCTGTTGAAGAGGAAAACCCGTTTGATACTATTACATGTGTTTGTCCTTGGCTGCCTTTGTTTACATAGTTCTCTCTCTCTCTCTCTCTCTCTGCACCTGTTGGCAATCATAGCTTTCTCAGAGAGTTATCGAAGCTAGTGTCACACAAGCGCTTTTTCCGGCAATTTTCGTCGAGCAACATTTTGTTTTCTCGTACTATTTTGAGGATCTTTCGCATTGGGATCGGAAACTAGATCGAAGGTAGAGTATGATGGGTGATTTAATTAATATGGAACGTATATATTTAAGCTGCCAGACAACAATTGCCTTTATAGTTGCTTGGGTACGCCAACAGAGGATACATGATAACAATAACAACAAGTATTGTTTTTCCAGCTGATGGTAAATTGAATCCCTTAGCATCTGATTTATCGATTCTTAATGGACAAATATACTACTGCTATGTCTCTCGTCATATTATTGCCAAGTTGTTGTTGTTGTTGTTGTTGTTGTTGTTGTTGTTGTTGTTGTTGTTGTTCCCCAGGCTGCCTGGCCGAACAGCCCCAAGGTCCCGAGCAAGGCCAAGGTCATAGAGCGCCCCCAAAAAACCCTCCCTGCTTACCACTAACAAAACCCAGGTGACCGAAGCCACTCTAAGGCAGGGAGCTGAGGAGGGCGCGGAAACGCCCGGGAAACCAAAGCCCCACCCAAGGCCCTGTGCCCCTCAGCAATTATGAAGGGAAAGTTGAGGGCAAGGGAAAAATGTGACGCTTTGGCTCCCAATCTGCCAACTTTTAGGTTGGCAGTAGGGAGGTCGATCCACGGAAAAGACGCCGTCACTTGAGATCTAGAAGATATATAAGTAAAAGGAACAGTCAGAATAAGCTATGGGTATGGCAGAGATCGCTCAGCTCTCACTCTGACAGACCAGCCCATCACCACATGACTAGAACCCAATCCTCTCAGCATCAGCTAGGAAAGGCCCTAGAAAGCCGCCTTTGGAGGGGGGGATGTCATAAGTAGCACCATATTTCGCTACAACATCTTGGTAATAGCGGAGTAATCAGGGTGGCAAGATAGCAATTTACCATCAGCTGGAAAAAGAAACTTTAACCCATTCAGTACCAGGGACATCATTTTTAGCAGATTCAGGTAAATATTAGACGATTTTATTCAGCTTAGGAAGGACCTCTAGCAATAATAAGGCTTCAATGTATCTCAACCAACCCTTTTAACTACCACGGATCCTTCCTAAGCTGCATACTATCGTCAAAATATAGCTAGAATAAAGTATATCACACGTCGCTGGTACTGAAAGGCTTATCACCAAAGGACATAACATTGGTACTGATACATAGATTATAGATAGCTTAGGGACTCGGGGCTGTTCGGCCAGGCAGCCTAGGGAACAGCAGCAGCAACAACAACAACAACAACAACAGTGAAGTATATAAATAGTAAGATGACAGTATCAAGGCTACAGTCAGTTAGTAAGGCCGCTATGATGGGGTCAACATCACCTAGTCTGCTGTTCCTGTCTCTCACCCTCCTCATTGCAGGTACAAGGGAAAACAAGCAACAACAGATCGGTTTATTCTTATGAGGCTGCCTTTATTTAACCCCTCTTGTACCGTCGACGTCTTTTTAAATTAAATTCTGGCTACTATTATACGTTTTTATTCAGTTTAAAAAGGGCTTCCAGCAATTAACAGGCCTATCTCACTTAACCCTTTTCACCACTACTGATCTTTCTTAAACTCCACAAAATCGTCTAACTATAGCTAGAATAAAGTTAAAAAGACGTCGCCGGTACAGAAGGGGTTAACATACCTAGTCAATGTGGAAAAATAAAAAAAATAAAAAGATGTTATAGGAGGCTATTCATTTCTTAAAGTAGTTAGTTTGGAGTTAAGAGCGAGACATTTATCAAGGCGGTTTTTGAATGATTGAACAACATTTCTTGGTACCATCGATAGTAGAGAGTTACAGGGAGCTACATGGAATAGTTGGCATCTCAAAGACCTTGAAATTTATTCCAGAGAGATAATTTAGATCTAGACTATCTCAATTAACCCCCTGGCTTCCATATCCCCTTCCAAATCTTAACAAAATCGTCAAATAATAGCCAGAAAACAGAACAAATTTGTATTGGATCTTGAAAGGGTTAAAATGATGCTAAGTTGTTTAATCATTCTCGGGTTACCCTCACTTACCCCACGTTTAAGGGGGGATGGGCTGGTTTTCTGGACCACTTTCTCCCTCATGTTAAGCCCCATTAGTTTTCAGATGTTAAGATGGTTGCCCCATTAGTTAGTCGATTTTAAGACCTTTCGCCTCATTTCTTCGTCAATATTTAGACCTTTCGCGCTATTTAGGTGTCATTTTTTTCCCCTGGCGAACGATAGTGAGCCTGTAATGTTGGAAGAACCGGCCTTCGGCCGAGACATTTTTCTACCGAAAAATGTACAAATTAATCTAGAAGGGGGATCTCATGGATGTTTTTTTGTAATTTGATGGAGGTCTAGGGAGGACACTAGAACAATAATGAATACATGCAAAAATCGCCCAAAAAGTTAACCATCCCCCTTAACCCATTCGGTACCCGTGACGCCCTTTTCATGATCCTCAGAGAGTTAACCCTTCCTGTACCGGCGACGTCTTATTAATCTTGTTCTAGCTCTATGTAGACGATTTTGCATAGTGTGTGAAGAATCTGGGGAAGTAAAAAGGGTTAAGTGAGCTAGTTCGAAGCCTGTTAATTGCTGGAGGTTCTTTTTAAACTGAATACAATCGTCTAATAGTAGCCAGAATAAAGTTAAAGGGACGGCACCGGTACTGTAAGGGTTAGGGACGGCACCGGTACTGTAAGGGTAAGGGACGGCACCGGTACTGTAAGGGTAAGGGACGGCACCGGTACTGTAAGGGTAAGGGACGGCACCGGTACTGTAAGTTAAAGGGACGGCACCGGTACTGTAAGTTAAAGGGACGGCACCGGTACTGTAAGTTAAAGGGACGGCACCGGTACTGTAAGTTAAAGGGACGGCACCGGTACTGTAAGTTAAAGGGACGGCACCGGTACTGTAAGGGTTATAAGGTATATTATTTAAGGGGGGGTCACCGGCTTTTTTATCTTCTTTCTCTCCTTTTCTCTCTTTCCCTGGCTTGTATCCATTCGGCCCCATTCAGCTAACTGTTTTAAGACGTTTACCCCCATCCAGGTGTCGATTTCTTCCTGGCGAGCAATAGCGAGCCATCATTGTATGGAGCAATCCGGCTTCGCCAGAGAAAATTTGCTATCGAAAATTGTACAAATTTAGCTTGCTGTCAAAACAAAAATATATATATGATGGGTCGCTACCGCTCGCCAGGAAAATATTGACACCTGGATGGGGGTAAACGTCTTAAAACAGTAGGCTGAATGGTGCCGAAAGGATACAAGCCAAAGAAAGAGGGAGAGACAGAGAAACGAAGTGAGGTGGGCTCCCTTAAATATTATGCCTCACGTTCACCGCCCCCATATTAATCTCTCTCTGTCTCCCAGGATCGGCAGGTGAGTTGTGTCCCTGTATCACCATCGACAATGAGTGGGATGGCAACTATAACGCCATCTTTGAGGCCTCCACCATAATCTCTCTCTCTCTCCCAGGATCGGCGGGTCAGTTGTGTCACTGTATCACCATCGACAATGAGTGGGATGGCAACTATAACGCCATCTTCGAGGCCTCCACCATAATCTCTCTCTCTCTCCCAGGATCGGCGGGTCAGTTGTGTCCCTGTATCACCATCGACAATGAGTGGGATGGCAACTATAACGCCATCTTCGAGGCCTCCACCATAATCTCTCTCTCTCTCCCAGGATCGGCGGGTGAGTTGTGTCCCTGTATCACCATCGACAATGAGTGGGATGGCAACTATAACGCCATCTTCGAGGCCTCCACCATAATCTCTCTTTCTCTCCCAGGATCGGCGGGTCAGTTGTGTCCCTGTATCACCATCGACAATGAGTGGGATGGCAACTATAACGCCATCTTCGAGGCCTCCACCATAATCTCTCTCTCTCTCCCAGGATCGGCGGGTCAGTTGTGTCCCTGTATCACCATCGACAATGAGTGGGATGGCAACTATAACGCCATCTTCGAGGCCTCCACCATAATCTCTCTCTCTCTCCCAGGATCGGCGGGTCAGTTGTGTCCCTGTATCACCATCGACAATGAGTGGGATGGCAACTATAACGCCATCTTCGAGGCCTCCACCATAATCTCTCTCTGTCTCCCAGGATCGGCGGGTGAGTTGTGTCCCTGTATCACCATCGACAATGAGTGGGATGGCAACTATAACGCCATCTTCGAGGCCTCCACCATAATCTCTCTCTCTCTCCCAGGATCGGCGGGTCAGTTGTGTCCCTGTATCACCATCGACAATGAGTAGGATGGCAACTATAACGCCATCTTCGAGGCCTCCACCATAATCTCTCTCTCTCTCCCAGGATCGGCGGGTCAGTTGTGTCCCTGTATCACCATCGACAATGAGTGGGATGGCAACTATAACGCCATCTTCGAGGCCTCCACCATAATCTCTCTCTCTCTCCCAGGATCGGCGGGTGAGTTGTGTCCCTGTATCACCATCGACAATGAGTGGGATGGCAACTATAACGCCATCTTCGAGGCCTCCACCATAATCTCTCTCTCTCTCCCAGGATCGGCGGGTGAGTTGTGTCCCTGTATCACCATCGACAATGAGTGGGATGGCAACTATAACGCCATCTTCGAGGCCTCCACCATAATCTCTCTCTCTCTCTCCCAGGATCGGCGGGTCAGTTGTGTCCCTGTATCACCATCGACAATGAGTGGGATGGCAACTATAACGCCATCTTCGAGGCCTCCACCATCGATCCCTTCTATGGCTTTGAGATCATCTTTACCTTCGACCAGCCTGTGGACGCCATCGATGTGAGTAATAGAGTCGGTTTATCAGCATTGTGAAGCAGAGTGGTATCAGTGAGTCCATACTATACCCTGTTCCAAATAAGTAGACCAAAACTTTTGAACATTAATCTCTATAACTCGCAAACGACTCGAGTAATCGAGCTAATATTTCTACCATTTGGGAAGGGTCAGCAAGGGAATAGGTGTGGAAATTTACAGCCCATTTGCTCTAGCCTTTTTGAGTTACAGAGGTTAGGGTTCACGATTTCTTGCCTACCAATTTGGAGCAAGGTCGGGTGGGGCTGATTTTCTGTCCAGCAGTCTGTTTGTCCGTCAGTGCTGAAACCCCTCCTAGAGTTATATAAGGAGGCTTACGAAATGTTTACAGATTTATTTTGGAAGTACCTGCATATGCCAGTAAAAAATATAAAGAATTGCTTGTTTACAAATGCATTTAAATAGTCCTTGCGACTACCTATTAAAAGCAGATAATTTGAGGTACTGAGCCCGCAGAAAGGAGCCATACACTCCTTTCTTCAATAAATCTTGGGATCCACTTCCTAAATATGAAGTTTTACACGCTATTTCACCATGTTACAAACCCAACATGTATAATATATATACACTTTTTTCTTCAGTTCTGGCAGGGTGACATAGAGATGATAGACGACACCACCGTCCGACTGTATGATGAGGACTACAAGGGCGGCACCGGGGAGATTATCAACTTTAACTTCCAGGTCCACTTCTCCGGCAGTGTCCGCCCGGAGGTCGTGGCCGTCACCTTCAACGGCGTGGATGTGTGTGGTAAGATCTATAAGTATTTTGGAGGAAAGATAATACAGTAAACGTTGTTGTTGTTGTTGTTCCTTAGACTGTCTGGCCGAGCAGTCCGGAGTCCAGTTGACCGAAGCCGCGCCAGATGCTAGGGCCCCCAAAGGGGCCAGGGTGAAATGATATGCTGTCTCTGAGAGGGTAGCAGGGGAGGGAATCATCAGCCCACAGGCTTGAATCCCGGGCCAATGCCACCACCGTCTGCTGCCCCCATTGCAGTGCCACCCGATCGGGCGATCTCGTCGGCACCTAGAAGGAAAAGTAGCACAGGAAAGAGACAGACAAAAACGGCTAAGGCTCACTTCCCTTACCTCTCCTTCCCCTACCTCCTCACCTCTGTAAGCCATACTTATCCTTTTGAGACAATGTATAATTATGTACCTGTATTTATAATTGTACGAACTTATGCTATCCCTATAAAGTTATATATCAAATCCTTCTCTCTCTCTCCTACAGACGGTGGTGACAGATGGACGACCCTCTTCCCTTACACCAACCAATGTGACGCCACCGGTATGACCCCGTACGACTATAGTCAGGTCAGTTGTATGTACTCTTAAGTCACACATCTATATGAAGGATTAAAATAATCAATATATTGATCAATATTTTTGCTAGAATTAAACTTGACGTATGATTAATTTTGCTTAGTTTTTAAAGAAGTCATTATCATATAATATATTGTACAGGCTCACCAATACTACTACACAACCAACATATATTGTGTATGTCGTACTTGTTCTACGAGACTGAACGAGGTGTAGTGACTTTATAGACTATTGTATGTTTCACTAAGATATACAGTATTATACACTAACATATCCATTATATAACCAACAGGTATTGTGTATGTCGTACCTGTTCTACGAGGCTGAACGTTCTGGCCCCATACCTGCCGACCAACGGGTAACTTGGAGGTGGGACTCAGCCCTTGGTGACGGTCAGGATGTTGGGGAAGACCTTACTGGAGGCTACTATGATGGTGAGTGTGTGTGTGTGTGTGTGTGTGTGTGTGTGTGTGTGTGTGTGTGTGTGTGTGTGTGTAACTTGGAGGTGGGACTCAGCCCTTGGTGACGGGCAAGATGTTGGAGAAGACCTTACTGGAGGCTACTATGATGGTGGTGAGTGTGTGTGTGTGTGTGTGTGTGTGTGTGTGTGTGAGAGAGAGAAAGAGAGAGAGAGAGAGATGCAATGTTGCATCTCTCGCTTTCTTTTCTATCGCTATTATAATAATTAATGTTCCTCAGAGGTATTTCAGTGCATACCTACTCCCTTAAGGAGATATGCAGAGTATGAACAAATAACAATGGCAATAATGTCTTGATTCCCAACAACTAAATACCCACGACATAACAATTTATCCTTAGTAAAAAAATCGCATAGATCTGGACACGTTGGTATAAATACACACAATCCAGCATTTTTGTTAATTATGTTTAGAAGAGTATTCGATTATAATTATAATGATAATATATAATAATTCTGTTGTGTGTTTCAGCTGGTGACCACGTCAAGTTTGGGTTCCCCATGGCCTTCACCGCCACCATGTTGGCCTGGGGCCTCATAGACTTCAAGGAGGGACATGAAACTGCTGGTAAGATAATGTACTTCCTTGTTAACTCATTAATTTTTACTATTAAGCATAGAAGTCTGTCTAGATATCTATTGACGGGCACCTTACTCCCTTTTATGAGGGTGGCCATACACAAAATGCCCCTAAGCGGACCTGTCCCCTGTGAGAAGGATAATACCCATGACAGTTTATTCAAGGGGCTTTCCGACTCTGACGCCCTCTATGTATCTTTTTAGCATTAAATTTTCAACAGTGGTGGGTGGCTAATCCATCCACCATCCTGCTTCACCCTTAGGTGAGCATTAAGGATTAGTACAAGGTTTATCCCCTAGACGGGTTGCCAATCAAAGCTGACGAGTCTCATCCACCCACGTAGAAGTACTTTATATAAGAAACAAATCTTATGATATTACAATTAAGAAAGTACTATATTTATTCTACTGAAGATGCTAATGAATATCATACTAAACTTATTTAAAGGACTATCATTTCTTGTTGACTAGATAAACTACTCTGTGTTTCCCGGTATTTCTGTTGACCTACATATTGAAGGAGGGATTCTCTGGACCCACTTGTCCCTCATGCTTAGCCCCATTAGTTGTGAGATTCTAAGACATTTGATCTATTAGTTTGCAGATGTTAAGGCCTTTCGTGCCAGTTAGGTGTTGAGTATTATATAGTGAACCTGTAATTTAACAGGAACCAGCCATCGGCTGTGAATTTTTTCTACGAAATTTACAAATTTACCTCGAAGAGCTGTCTTGGGGATTTTTTTTTTTCTTCTAGGAAGCAAACTAAAAGTCATACATATAAATCTACAAAAATACCCCTTTATAAACAGCCTAAAATAATTTAATGTTAGCCATAACAAAGTGAAAAAGTCGTCCTCCTGTGCAGAAAGTGTTAATAATTGACCTGTCTATACTCTCAGGTCAACTGGAGTATGGTCAGGCAGGACTCAAGTGGGCTACAGACTACTTCCTTAAGGCTCACACCGCTCACTGGGAGTTCTATGGTCAGGTTAGTCCAATGCTCTTACTAAGTTAATATAGATTTATATTATACGTGTGTGTGTGTGTGTGTGTGTGTGTGTGTGTGTGAGAGAGAGAGAGAGAGAGAGAGAGAGAGAGAGAGAGAGAGAGAGAGAGAGAGAGAGAGAGAGAGAGAGAGAGAGAGAGAGAGAGAGAGAAGATAATTTACAATAATATTACACAAATTTGCAGCACCTTAAAGATATTGATATAAACAATAGGTCAAAATATTTAGGTAATTAAGTTACCTTTACTTTTAACAAAGTGGTGTGTCGTTAACGTTGACGATCCTGCCTTTCCACCTTGATCAGTCCTGTGCCTCTTGGTTGAACTGCGTTGATCCTTGGACAAATCTTTGGTGTTCTTAAATGGGTATTCTTGGATTATGCAAGTGGGGTCTCTATTACTATTCTATGGTAGCTGGCTGGTGACCCATTAGGGGTCAAATACAACCTTTGTCAGGTCTTCTTCTTCCTGTTGGGTGAACACGCACCCTACTCACTTGATAGTTCAGATTCGGTTGCCAGTTAAGTCACGAACTATCCTTCTTCGTATTCTTCTTATGGGGTCAGCCGGGTATTCCTACCCCAGCCACGCCTTTGTATCGGCTTCCGACATCATTTTTCTTTTGGGGTATACTCCCGTAGACTTGTTCCACCCAAGAATAACCCACAAATACGGTGGGGCAGGGGTTGGTATGACTCCAGGGGGTGACCACACACCGGTGGGCCTGGGAATCATGCCTCTGGGGCCCCCTGCTGCTCCGAAATCCCCTACAAGTTCAGCCTGGAGCCACAAGGCATCCAGTTACCGGGATGGCCACAAGGAGGCACTGTAGGAGTCTTGGTAGTGGAGAGGTTATAGGTTTCACGTCACACTACCCTGTGTGGTCTGCTCTTGACGCAGAGACACATCCCATATAAAAAAAAAATAAAAATGTATGTGCGTGAGGGAGACAAAAGGCAGAACTGCCTGTGACGAGTGCCTCCCCCAGATTTGAAAGAGTGACAGGGCCAAAATCAAGGGACGTTCGAACCTAACTTTAATAAACCTACCCTAACCTTCTCTAAATCAACCTAACCTAACTTAAATTTTCCGAACCCAACCAAACCTACTCCTATAATAGCCCTAACCAATCCTAACTTATCCAAACCTAATCTTAACCAAACCTAACTTAATCTAAACAAACCTAACCTAACCTTCCCAAATCCAACTTAACCAAATGTAACCGCCATCTCCTTAGGTTGGTGCAGGCGGCGTGGACCACGGGTACTGGGGTCGACCTGAAGACATGTACATGGAGAGACCTTCTTACAAGATTGATGAAAGTGCTCCAGGTAGGTGATTTTTTTTTTTTTTTTTTTTTTTTTTTTGAAAACATAATAGAGGGTCCCACCTCTTTCTCATTTTTAGCCCTTTGAAGATTATGACGAATTTTGACAGTGTATTCTGGCAATCATTACACAATTTTATACAGTTTAGGAAGGATCTGTGGGAATTTTAAGGGTAAAGACTATCTCGCTTAACCCTCAGGTATGCCCTTCCTAATCTGAATATAACCGTCTATTTACATGCACAAAAAACAGAAAAGACATGCGTAATCGAATCTTGAAAAGGTTACAGATCATAGCACAATATAACACATTGTTGTTGATTATAACTGTCTTTAACCCGTATAGCCCCAGCGACGCGCCTGACGCGTCGGCGATGTATGTAACGCACAGCCCAGAGACGCGCCTGGCGCGTCACCCTAATTGCGCCGACCGTAACCTCAGGTGTAGCCACTCAAGAGGGCTCAGATTTGTATGGGAACTGTGTACGTATCCCACGCAACCGTGCCGATGGTTGAAAACTCTCAAAGTCCACATGCGTGCGCGCGAGCGCGCAATAACCTGTTTTTTTGGGATAATTGCCTTCAATTTTTTACTCTTGTAAAATCCGTTTTCGGGGGCTCTGTAGGACCATTTTTTAAGCTTTTTGAGCGGTTTTTTCGTGGTTTTTCCTTCATTCCTAACCCATTCGCTATTGTTTCTGGAATAAAACAATTTTTTGAAAACCGGCCGGGTTCTGGTGCGCAAACATTACAAAACTAGCCAGGGCTCCACGGGTTAAGTATACATATAACTGGTTTAACTTCTGTTCTATTAACTACTTCACCACTATTACAGGAACTGAGTTAGCTTGTGAGACAGCTGCTGCTCTTGCTGGAGCCGCTATTGTCTTCCAGGTAAGTTGTCGGCTAAATCTGGGACTCTAACACCCGTATTTTAAAACCACACTTTAATGCTGCCCTAAACCTTCAAGAACGAAATAAGCAAAAACAAATTGGGATCTTTCTGAAACTGAATGATAATAAGCCCTTTATCACAAATTAGCACTCAGTCATATTATCATCTTTCGATATAGGGTTAGGGAAGTGTGGATATAAAACACGAGGGTTAAATCTCAATATAATGTAGCAAGTTCATTAGGTATCTCTCTGACGTGATAGCGTAAAGGGTTAGTGCGCGGAACTTCGGTGTGAGTATCCTAGGTTCGAATCCTTGGAGTACCACATGTATTCATTAGTGTCATTGATTTAATTAATTAGGTTTATTTGTAAGATAGTTGGTGTGTTGGTGATAATATACAAATCTAGGAGTCTGAAACCTTATTATAATGTAGCAAGTTATGGGGGGGGGGGGGGTGACCTTCTTTTTTTTTAGTTTTCTCCTTTTCTCTCTTTCTCTGGCTTGTATTCATTCGGCCCCATTCAGCCAACTATTTTAAGACGTTTATCCCCATCTAGGTGTCGATTTTTTCCTGGCGAGCGAAAGCGAGCCAGAATTATATGAAGAAATCCGGCTTCCCCATCGAAAAATGTACAAATTTAGCCTGCTGTAAAAAACATCTAAAAAATATGCTGGCTCGCTACCGCTCGCCAGGAAAATATTGACACCTGGATGGGGGTAAACGTCTTAAAATAGTAGGCTGAATGGGGCCGAATGGATACAAGCCAGAGAAAGAGAGAAAAGGAGAGAGAGAAAAACAGGTCACCCCCTTAATGCCATTGAAGATTATGACGAATGTTGACAGTTTATTCTTATCATTAGACGATCTTATGCAATTTAGGTAGGATATCTGGGAATGAAAGGGGTAAACACTATCTCAATTATCTCTTTAACTCCCACAAGTTCTTCCTAAAGGGTACATCACACAGTCAGGAGTGCGAGCTAGTGGGAATCTAACAGGAGTCACTAGGAGTCGCCAGATTCACTAGGAGTCATCGATTTTCACCGCGAACGAGTGGGAGTCTAACAGAAGTCGCTAGGAGTCGCTAGAGTCAATAGGAGTCATCGATTTTCACCGCGAGCGAGTGGGAGTCTAACAGAAGTCGCTAGGAGTCGCTAGAGTCAGTAGGAGTCATCGATTTTCACCGCGAGCGAGTGGGAGTCTAACAGAAGTCGCTAGGAGTCGCTAGAGTCAGTAGGAGTCATCGATTTTCACCCCGAATAGGCCCGCCAGTCCGAATTGTCCCCTACTCCTAGTGACTCCAGCTCGCACTCCTGACTGTGTGATGTACCCTTAAGTTGAATACAATTTTCTAATCATAGGCAGATTCCACTGTCAAAACGCGTCATGATCCTCAAGGGGTTAATTTCCCGCTTGCGAGTTTCAGGCTATAAGGAAGTTCGGCCTTTAAACGTCGATATTAAACACACAGAAAGTAATTGTGTGGGTTTCTGATGGATAAATAGTATGTTGAATTTGGTTTTATGTATTTATAACATTACTAAAACCGTATTATAGCTGGTTATTCTGCTAAATATCCACGTCTACAGCTCCAACTAAACTAAAAATAAAAATAAAAATAGGAAAAATGGGGATTGCGCCTGAGCATATAGATAGATAGATAGATAGACAGCTCCAACTTCCTTATACAAAACAAACAAAGGTATTCTGCATTATTTACCCCCTCCAGCACGATGACGTAATTTTCATAGTTTCCTTGGCTCCATAGATCGATTTGTGTTAGCTTATAATAATCTACCTCTAGGATTGAAATGGGTCAATACGATCTCAATAAACCCTTTAAATAATTATAATCTACCTCCAGGACTGAAATGGGTAAATACCATCTCGATAAACCCTTTAAATAGAACAGATCCTTCTTAAACTGCTTAAAACCGTCTCACTTTAGCCGGAACCAAAGGTAAAAAAGCGTCATCGTGCTGAAGGGGTTAAGGGGAGGTTCTTAGTTTGCTCCCAAGACTCCCCTCAAGCTTTTTTAAAGAATCCCCCAAGACCCACCTTCTATATAAATTTATACATTTTTCGGTAGAAAAAAGGCCGGTTCCTCCTAAAATACATGTTTGCTATCGCTCGCCAGAAAAAATCAACACCTAAATGGCACGAAAGGTCTTTAAATTGACAAAAATTGGGCGAAATGTTAAATAATAGTAATAATAATAATGCCTTATTCCAGACTCACAGAGTACAGAGGAAACCATACTGGGGTCCATATACACCTTACAATAACATACATACATACATACATACATACATACATACATACATACATACATACAAAAAAAAATACTACCCAGTTTGCCAGTACATTCACAGCACGTTCCCAACCAAAAACAGTGGTCATTAAACTACTGTGTATTTTAATGACCAAATGTCTTAATAGTGTACAGTACCATCCCTCGCATCAAAGACTCAATAGTGTATATATTTGTGATGCCAGGACGTGGACTCGGCCTATGCTGCGGAAGTGTTGGAAGTGGCCAAGGAACTTTACGACTTCGGTGACCAGAAGCGAGAAAACTACCACAACTCCATCCCAGATGCTTCAGCCTTCTATAAGTAGGTCATCTCTTGTATTATTAACATCACTATTAACCCCTGTTGAGCGGGCAAATCGGCCTGAAATTACCTTCATACCCTGCTCATCTTTATGCATAAGCAAGAGCCAGAATGTAATACAATTATATATCCGTGGAAGTACAGTAATAGAGCTTTCCAATGAAGCCTGAATCATCTCTGTACAACGTCTGGTTGTCTTGCAACGATCTTGCATAGGTCGGCCAAAATTGCTAAAAATTAGTGTTTTGAGCTGTTTTCGCTATGTGTAACTCTGCAATGGTGTGAGAAAAGGCTGTCTCACACACCAGTATGTGCCCAGATCTGGGAGGCCCTCCTGCGCTTGCCTCACTCCCAGGCTACATATTTGGCGGAAATCGGCACCCGTCAGGTGACGGGCCCCGAGAGGAAGTAGTTAATAACCCTTTAAAGATTCGATGACACATTTTTTCAGTTTTCTGGCATTTATTATACAATTTTATTCAGATTAGGAAGGATATATGGAAGTTAGAGGTCAGTAGAGATAGTCTTTACCCTTATAATTCCCACAGATACTTCCTAAACTGTATACAATCGTCTAATGATAGCCAAAGTAAACTGTCAAAATGCTGCATAATATTCAAGCAATTTATTTATAGTTAGTGCAGCAGAGGTAATTTAAATATCTTAACATATCTATATATCTATCTATATGCTCAGGCCCAATCCCCACTTTTCCTATATTTTTTTTTGGAGGGGGGGGGGGGGGGACTCAAGACAGAGCAAGAATAGGGACAAAACAAAACACAACAGAAAACAATGAACACACAAAAACTATACAAATTCACACACATTTAGGTCATCCAGGAGAAGACCCAGAGACCAGGGTCACCAAGGTTCCTCCAGCATTCCCCCAGCCCCCGACCACCCGGAGAGGCTCCGATCTCAGCAGGCAGATATGCAGCGGAGCCGAAGCCACAAGCCCGCCCACCACACTTCCAGGCGCACCCTTCATATTAATTGTCTCCCCGGGCCAGGCGCCTGATGAACTATTGTCTAGTCCAACTTGCGCCCGACCCCTTCTCCCAAATGACCACGTGTTCACTCATCTATTCACAAGCATTCTCCATTCATTCCTGTTTATTATACCTTGCCTAATAGCATAGTAAATCTAGAACCTCCTGTTGTTTCTCAGGACAGGTGACAAACTATTATGTATTGGCTATAGCTTGTTCCAAAGAAGTAGGACAAACAGTTGAACATTAAATTCTATAACTCACAAACGACTAGAGTAATCGAGCTATCATATCTATTATTTCAGAAGGGTCAACTGGGGAATAGGTGTGGAAATTACATCCCATTTCTTCTAGCCTTTGTTGAGTTACAGAGGTTAGAATTCACGATTTCTGGCCGATCTTTTTGGAACAGGGTATAGTTATAGTTTGCAATATTTACGTTATTTACGTTATTTATTTAATTATACAGTATACTCCACACCAGTAACTTGACAATCAACACCCCCCACCCCCCCTCACTACCCAGGGCTTGGTTGAGTTCAGCGTCCAATGTGGTAGTAGCTGAGGGTGTGTGGTTTGACTGTCAAGTTAGCTGTTGTGGAGAATACTGTGTACTGTGATTGAGTACAGTAAAGGGCCTGTCACACTGGTGTCCCACCCCTTTCAGTCTTTGAAAGGACCGCATGGTTCGCAAAGTCTGGTGCAAAGTCATGCAATATCAGGGTAAGGTCAAAGGAGTCATGGAAAGGTCGCATCAAGGCGTGGACACCTATGTCTTTTTTTAACGTGTCCAAAACGGTGGAAAGTTCGGCTCTAGGTCTCCGCTGTCAGTATGCGTCCGTGGGTCGGGTGCAATAAAGACACGGGAGGTCCATCTGGACGCAGGTGGAGTGTGGGTGGGTTATTCCAGAGGCATACAAATGCGGATTTCCCGTCCATCTACCATTCATCAACCACCCTTTTGCAGCCTTTGTACCGTCCTTAAAACAAGGATGAAACAAAGACGGAAACAGCTTACGTCCCTGAAACGTCAAATTGGGCAGTTTGTCCTGTTTTCCGCTAGACTTGCCAACGTCTTCTAGGGGCACAGTCGAGCCTATGATGGGTGCATGGACGCCACACACCATGGTCACCGCCAGGTCCCCCATAATTGGTCCCGACCCAATAAATCCGTAAAGCCAATCCAAGGACGGCTAATGACACGTTGACAAAGTCCTGTGTGTGAACAAGGCTTAAGTTGCATGGCAGATCCATGATTGGGTATGGTAATGGCTTTGTTGGGCTACACCGTCGTTATACATCTCCTTCCTAAACTGAATATTATGGTTTAATGTTAAGCAAGTATACCACATTACAAAATGAATGGGTTAATGTTTGTTTGTCAGGTCTTGGAGTGGCTATGGTGATGAGTTGTGTTGGGCAGCGCTGTGGTTGTACCGGGCCACTGGAGATCCGAGGCTAAATATGAGGGAGAAGGGGGTTTATAATGCTTGTATTGTGTTTGTCTGTCAGGTCTTGGAGTGGCTATGGGGACGAGTTGTGTTGGGCAGCGATGTGGTTGTACCGGGCCACTGGGGATCAGACCTACCTCGACAAGGCTCAGGCCGCCTGGGTTGAGTTTGACCTGGGCTCCGATGCTGTACAGTTCGCCTGGGATGACAAGCGAGTTGGAGCCTATGTAAGTAATATAGTTGCCCACATAAGTTCTGTTTCTCTCTGTGATCTTATACATGGAAATATAATGTGCATGATTGAATTACGAGGGTAGTTTCTTATACAGTGGCTAACTCATCTGATTAGTCAACAGACACTTAAAAGGAACCACGCTCGCACTTCATTCATATACTATCTGACATTCATACATAATATCACGACGAGGAACAGGACTTATGTGGCCAACTGTACATAAAGATTCATTATAATTGACGAGTATAATTTACGGCAAAATGTCTTATACTTGTATATAATTGTTAGTATTGTCCTTACTCGAGACAACAATTGAATGATTGAGTAATTACATAATAAATTCCTTAACCTTTTCACACACAGGACGCGATTTGCGCCCTTTTTGGGATACTTAAAAGCCTTTGTGACCATCAGGGGTGTTTAGAAGCCTTTATTTTAGTTACTTCACCCTCTGCAGTTGTCTTTGATATTTACTATAGGATGTAAGGTATCTTAAAATAACCCCCTAGAAATACTTTTTCTAAAGTATCCATTTCTTTATCCTCCCCTTTTTTCCCCAGCTAACCTAATCCCACAAGGACCCCAATGGAAATACGCCTAACGGCCTTATTGGGCTATCCTTAGTTGGAATTATGCAGGGCTGGTACATGTCATATTTGTAACAAACTATGTGGTACCAACTCTGTAAATTGCTAACTGAATAAATATTATTATTATTATTATTATTATTTGAGTGAGCAGTGGGCAGAAAACTAATTTTGGAGAGGCAATTGTGAGATTGAGAACTCTATTTCTGAATGCTAAAAGACAACCTCCGAGGACAACCCCACAGGATTGCGAGAGGGTTAATCAATTAATCTTGATTACGAAGCAAATATAATGCAGACAATCATCTAACAATAAAGAAATGTAATACTAATAAATGCAAATATAAATATGATATGTTTGACTTTATTCTAATTCGTCAAGACAAAAAGTAATGCCAAAAAAAAATCTAACAGTAGCTGAGAGTGACCTTTTACCTGTTTTATGTGACAGGCGTTGGGGTCAATGTTGGAGCCATCCAACCCCCAGTGGGGTACAGCACTACAGGGTTACCTAACTTGGCTCCGGGACTCAGCCACCTACACTCCTGATGGTTTGGTCTTCCTGGACATGTGGGGCGCCAACAGACATGCTGCTAATGTGGCCTTCGTCGCTCTTTGGGTGAGTATTCATCTCTAATGCTAATGTCGGACAGGTTGGGAGAGAGGTATACCGACCAGGATTCGAACCCACTCACCCCAGGTATATTTGGGAGAGTTGGGCACCGTAACCACTCGGCCATGAGCGGATCTCGTGGCCGAGTGGTTACGGTGCCCAACTCTCCCAAATATACCTGGGGTTAGTGGGTTCGAATCCTGGTCAGGATAAGTATTAATCCTTTCCATGGCATATTTGTTTAAAGCGCTTGTGAGAGATAGTTCAGTGCTATAGCAGTCCGAGATCAATCATATTTTTAGCCTCAAGGATGTTTGGCGTCTGGCCATGTATCTATCAATAACCCCGGCTAAGGTAGCCCAGCCCAGGGCCCTTACTTTCCTTGGGGGATCAAAGGACATGCTGTTGCTTATTTGTTTTGCATATGAGTATCTGTGGGAGCGACCCTTGGGAATAAAGTCAGATGGTAATTAATTGATTGATTGTTTATAATGACTGTTTTGCTTGATACGACTAATACTTCATGTTATTTGATCCTCAGGCTGCCAAGTATGGGGATGCCGCATCAGCTGACACCAACAGACAATGGGCTGAGGGTCAGATGGGTCAGCTGTTGGGAGACGCTGGACGATCATATGTTGTGGGTTATGGTGTCAATCCCCCTGAGAGACCACATCACCGATCAAGGTACACACATACAATATACAATTATACATATATATTAACTTTCATTATATACAGGGTGTTCTGGGAGGATAGAGCCTTCATATAAAATTTCAGGTTTAGAACACCTTCTTTTACCATTTCCCAAATTTATGTCCTTTCCTCCGGGATATTTAGTATCTAAACACACTGATACTTAACCAGGCAGCTACGAAGTTCCTTCCGCACCCTTGTACGCCTCCCTCCACACCTCCCGTCACAATAATGTGGTTTTTCACTGGATTTTTTTGTCCTATGTGTATGAAGGAGACAAAAGGCAAAGCTGCCTGCAACAAGTGCCTCCTCAAAGTTGAAAGAGTAATAGAGAGCCCGATTTTGCTATTAACACCAATTTTCTGGTTCTTCAATATTAATTATTAAAGTAAAATATGTACATATGGTTCAGTAATATTGCTTTATATGGTAAACATAACAAATGTTGTCAGAATTGAAGCTAAATCTTTCGCACTGAAGACACTTTTAAAAAACATGATTGACGTAGTCCAAGGGTTAAAAGAATCTCATACCTATTGTAGGAGATTAGTGGTGCACATTTAACAATAATAAAAACTTATTTGAACAACTTTTCAGCTCGTGCCCTCCCCCTCCTGCCTCCTGTACTGATGGTTGGGCCCAGAACCAAGATGGCCCCAACCCTCACATCCTCTATGGTGCTCTGGTTGGTGGACCGTCTGAGGTAAAGTTCTACCATTTATCTATCTATTAATCTATATATCTATCTATCTATCTATCTATCTATCTATCTACTCAGGCACATTCCCCCATTTTTTTTTTTTTTTTTTTTTAAAGGGGTGGCTGACTCGAGAAAGAGCCCGAACAAAGACAACAATAGAGCTTTTTGCTTGAAGCTGACAATATTGCCTGTTATAATTCATTAGTATTCTAAGACTATTTTGAAGATGAAAACATGAACCGCAGTTACATCTAACATACTGCCCTTATTTCAAACATAATTATATTCTATATATTAATTACGAATCTGAATTTCAAACAAAGCATATTCTAGTTTGGGGGAGTTTATGTATGTATGTATGTATGTATTTACTCAGGCCCAGTTTATGTATGTATGTATGTATGTATGTATGTATGTATGTATGTTACTCAGTTACTTGTTCATCAAGGGGAATCCACGCAATGCGAGCTAAGCTCATTATTATCGCGCCTCCTTAACTGGGAATGTATTGCGTGAAATGCATGTTAAGTGTTTTATGTACTGTTGGAATGGCTGTGGATGTGTGTGTAGTCTGTATTTAGCCAATTGGCGACATTGGAAACGAAGGCTTAGGGTGGATCTGTATGGTACCATTCTCACTATAGATGGTACCGTCTCGCCCGAAGGCTTAGGTAGCCATCAGCTTAGGTGAACCATATGATACCCATCTCGCCTTGTACCATTTTTGCCAACCCCAGATGGGACGTCACAACGTCGTCCACTTATTCCAGGTACCTATTTACAGCTAGGTGAACTGAGGCTAACACATGAAAGGAGACAAGCCCAATTTGTCTCCGCCCGGTCTGGGATTGAACCCCCGACCCCTCGTGTGTGAGACGAGAGCTCTACCTACTAGGCTACGGGCTGTGTATGTATGTATGTATATATGTATGTATGTATGTATGTACTCAGGCCCAGTTTATGTATGTATGTATGTATGTATGTATTTACTCAGGCCCATTCCCCACTTTTCTTTCTGTGTTCTTTTTGTTTATATATATATATATATATATATATGCACAGTATATAATCAACCCCTTGAGGATAATGACGTGGCTTGAAAGTTTATTCTGGCTATTAATAGATGATGTTATTCAGATTAGGAAGGGTATATGGAAGTCAAAGGGTTAATTGATTAATTATTTACCTTTTGGATGCTCATGCACATATCGTTCCTAAGTTGCATAAAATCGTCTAATGATAGCTAGAATATATTGTCAAAATGCGTAACTGTGTGTTTATTTTATTTTTTGTATGTGGATGAGGGAGACAAAAGGCAAAACTGCCTGTGGCGAGTGCCTCCCCAGGACCCCCAGAGTTAAAAGAGTGACAGGGCCAAAATCTAGGAACGTTCGAGCAAAAATGTCTGGACAGTTTGTGACTATGTGTGTGTTACTATGAGTGTATGTGTGACTGTGTATGTGACTGTGACTGTGTGTGTGTGTGCGTGTGTGTGTGAGAGAGAGAGAGAGAGAGAGAGTTACTATACCAGTGGTTGCTATATTCTTCAGAATGGGAGCTACTCTGATGATCGGGATGCCTATGAGAGAAAGAGAGAGAGATAGATAGATAGATAGATAGAGAGAGAGAGAGAGAGAGAGAGAGAGAGAGAGAGAGAGAGAGAGAGAGAGAGAGAGAGAGAGAGAGAGAGAGAGAGAGAGAGTTACTATATAACACTGCTTGTTCTATTCTTCAGGATGGGAGCTACTCTGATGACCGAGATGACTATGTCCACAACGAGGTGGCCTGTGACTACAACGCTGCCTTTACCGGGGCCGTGGCTGCCATGATAGAAAACCTTTAATTTACCTTGCAACACCAGTAAAGGAACCTAATATATCTTAACCTGACCTAACATACTAATACAGGTATATTAGTCATGATAGAGAACCTTGGAGTTATATCATATGAAGGTCTCAAACTAAAGAGGACATCATCTAATCCAAACTTTACCTTGTTTAACTTAACCTGCCCTCTGTATGTTAACATAGACAAAAATAGCCTTTTAAATATATAATGCAAAGGCCCCGAAATAAAGAGGACATAATCTAATCTCGCCTTACCTTACCTAACCTAATCTGCCTTCTCTATGTAGAAATAAAAGTCATGATAAAACAAACTTTCCGTTATATTACGTACAGGCCCCGAAATAAACAGGACATCTAATCTAACTTTGCTTTCCTTAACCTAACCTTTGAGTTATAGGTGAAGACCCAGAAATATAGAGGATATAATATAATTTAACTTTACCTTGCCTAACCAAACCTGTCATATATTTTATAGAGAACCTTTGAGTTACATTTGGAGGCCATGAAATTAAGAAGTAATCATCTAATATCACTTTACTTTGCCTAACATAACCTGCCTTCTCTGGTAATAGAACTATAATAGTCATGATAAAGAACCTTTGAGTTATATTATGTGCAAGATCCGAAATAAACAGGACATAATTTAATCTAACTTTACTTTGCCTAACCTAACCTGCCTTCCCTATGGTAATATAGAAAACAAAGTCACGATATAAAACTTTGGAGTTATATGTGAAGATCCTGAAATAAACAGGACACAATCTAATCTAACTTTACCTTCCTTAATCTAAACTTTGAATTATATGTGAAGGCCCTGAAATATACCAAACATAATTTAATCCACTTCACCTTGACTAACGTAACCTGCCTTCTCTGGAAATAGATATGTAATGGTCATGATAGAGAACCTTTGAGTTATATGTGAAGGCCAAATAATAACGAGGACATTATCTAATATAACTTTACCTTTCCTAACCTAACCTGCCTTCTCTGGTAATAGAGCTATAATAGTCATGATAGAGAACCTTTGAGTTATTAAGTAACATCGTTCGTAACACCAATAACCCCCAAATGACATTAATGAAAGTATGCGATCTTCCCAGGATACCAAACACATAATGTTCACGCTCTAACCATTACACCATTAAGACAGTCCAATGTACACCAAACATAATATACTCTCACTTTAACAAGACTAACCTAACCTGCCTTCTCTGGATGTGTAGCAGCCGTGATGGGGAACCTTTGATTCACAGATGATGGCCCATATACAAACCACTTAACCCTTTCAAGGTCCGATGACGCATTTCTTTTCTGTTTTCTGGCTATTAACAATTATTAGACGATAGTATTCAGATTAGGAAGGGTATATGGAGGTCAGAGGGTGGAGGTCAGACAGTCTGCCTGAAGATGTAATCACATCAGGAAATTTGAAATAAACCTTGATAAGGCATGGACAAATCAGGAACTGCAATTTAACCATAAAACACAGATACAGACAGGTCAAAACAACAGTGTGACAGCAACCTAAGTGAAACTGTCATATATGGAGCCTCCCAATGAATAATGGCGACACCCGTACTTAAATGGTTCAAGGGAGTTTTTTTTCCGGATCACCTTCTCCCTCATGCTTAGCGCCAATTAGTTTTGAGATTCTAGGACGTTTGCCTCAGTAGTTTGGCAATATTAAAACCTTTCACCCCATTTAATTTTCAATATTAAGATTTTTCATGCCATTTAGGTGTCGAGACATAGCCTATTTATTGAAGAATTGGGTAGCCAGGCTTATGGTGGCACACGAGGGCGTTTTGCGGCAATATTTGACGAAAATATTTTTTCTCGTAGCTTACTGTTTTGAGGCTTTCACAATGGAATCGGAAACTAGATCAAAGGTAGATTGTGTTGGCTAGTTTAATTCTTATGGAACTTATATTGCCGTAAAAATTGACGAAATAAGCGCTCGTGTGACACTGCAATAATGGTGGATATACTCGAGAGCATTTCCCGCAACTTTTATCCGTAACTCTCAACTAGCAGCTTCTGTTGTTGTTGTTGTTGTTGTTGTTTTTGGCGCACTCTACGGGACAGAGCCCATGTTGCGCCCCAGATCTCCATTCAATCTGGCAGCACGACTTTTTTCTATTATGCCCAGTGTTTCACCTGATAGGAAACCCCTACTTGACCTTGGTTTAACTCCAATACATTCAGCAGCTGCTGACAGGGTTCCACGTTTAAAGGTTTCTCGCAGTTCTACAGGGTTCTCCAGCGAGTCAAGCACTTCAAGTCGAATTGAGACTGCTACTGCATACTGTACTGCCTTGCACACTCCTCATCCTTGAGCCTCTCAAGGTGAAACCTGGGGGCGATAACATTTTGAGATTTTTCTAGATTTGAGTCGTACCTTCAGTTTAGCAACAAGTCTGTGGTCGGTAGGAAAGAACTCGGCACTCGGAAGTAGGAAGGATCTGTGGGAATTCAAAGGGTAAAGACTATCTCAATTAACCCTCGACTTTCATATACCATTCCTAATCTGAATAAAATCGTCCAATAGCAGCCAGAAAATGGGAGAAAAAAAAATGCGTAGTATAATCTTGAAAGGAGTCGTGGCTTTTCTATACGTATTATAATAAGGTCCATGTTAACCCCTTTTGTACCGGCGACGTCTTTTTAATTTTATTCTAGCTATATTTAGATAATTTTGTACTGTTTAAGAAGGATCTGTGGTAGTAAAAAGGGTTAAGTGAGATAGCTGAAAGCATGTTAATTGCTGGAAACCCTTTTGAAACTGAATAATATCATCTAATAGTAGCCAGAATAAAGTTAGAAATATGGAACCGGTAATGGAAGGGTTAATTCACTTCACGAGATGGGTGCAACTCTGATCATTCCTCGTGGTATATCAGGCGCAGGACTGAGTTGCCTGAAATAAACAAACTCACGCTCTTACTGACTGATAACGATAGTCTAATAATGGCTGATAAGATATAGGGAGAGAGAGAGAGTGAAAGAGGGAGTATGTGTAGCTTGTTCATCAGGTCAGGTCAGGTGAAAGTATTGAGGGATAAGCCTTTACAACGGCACCTCGTTTGTACATTCTACTTTTTCCTATTTTTTTCTGAAGAGTGTAGAGTATAGTGTATGTTATCATTTGAGAGCGAGAGAGTGAGTGTGTTTGAGTGAAAGAGGGAGTATATGGCCTATTCCTTGTGCATATTAATAGAGAGAAATATGAAGGGAAGGGAATACAGGAAGAGAGAGAGAGAGAAGGGGAGAGGGGGAAGAATGTAGTTTATTTGTTGCACATGTTGATGAAAGAGGGTCTTAGAGATAATTATGAGGGAAAGTGAATAAAGGAAAATGGCGAGAGACAGTTACACAGATACTCAGATCCCAAAGACCTTGCGGCCCCCTAC
>JBAKBP010028150.1:0-29036 GCA_037953745.1 Lithodes maja | reverse complement strand
GTCCCCCCTTGAAATGTGATGCTAACTGGGGGTCGGGTTTTTTTGTGCAACCCACTTCTGCCTATTACTTCATGTGGCACCATCGTGTATCATCTTATTGGCTGAATACTTAAAAACAGGCGGGTCCCATTACTTTTCTTAGTTGAGTCGATGTTATGTATAGTATATAATATATATATATATACATATACACAGAGAGGGGGAGAGAGAGAGAGAGCGATGTTGCAATATGTTTTAACCTATCCCGCTCTGAATTCAATCTCCACATTATTTTGCCACCCTAAACATTGTATATGCATTTCACAGGTTCACTTAAAATGTTGGGAAGCTTAACGCGCGTCAGAATTATTGAACTTAGGTGTACAGTCTAATACATAATCATAACTGTATTTTAGAAGCCATCCCTAACTGAACCGAATTGTCTTATTAATTCTGTACCTAATATTTACATTTCGGAGGTTAGCTTTAGCTGTTCGATGGCTAAACCCGCGTCAGAATGATTGCCTGTGGGTTTACGAATTGGGAGTGGTATTTATCCCATTTCACCCTAGAGGTCATTCTGAAACTAAGGAAAATTGTCTAATAAGAGGTAGAATCATATACAAATAGAGTTAATGTGTATTATTTTTAACATCGTTATTAACACCAATAACCCCCAAATAACATTAATGAAAGCATGTGATTCTCCCAGCATTCGAACCTAGAATATCTCATACAGAACTTACACGCTCTAACCATTACACCAGCTAAAAATAGAGTAGTGACCCTGAGCGGAAAGTTGGTGGTGGTGGTTCGTGGTGGTGGTGGTGGTTCGTGGTGGTGGTGGTGGTGGTGGTGGTTTTTGGTGATGGTGGTGGTGGTAGTGCCTCCTCTTTTCCTCCTTATCAGGGCCTGTGATAAATGGCCAGGATAGATGTCGGTGGCCCAGGTAATTTCCTCTCTGGGGGACAGTCCGGAGGGGAACTGAGGGGTGAGAGAGAGAGAGAGGGAGGTTGGAGGAAGAATATGGGAATACCAAAGGAATAAGGGGAAAACAGAAAGAGAATAAGGGAGTGAATGGGGACATGTTTGGTTTACAAGAAGGATGGAATCGGTAGCAAGAAAAGACTGCAATGGGTGACCGAACGGACTTTGGGAGAAAAAAACCTGTGGGTTGAAAGGATTGAAATAATGTGAGCTAGGGTGAGAGGTAATGAGAACATGAAGATTATAATAGCATATGAGGAACTCTCTCCCTGAATCCATCTTTCCCTCATCCTATGACATAAATTGATTCAAACTCTGTGTGTCCAGACATTTGGCTTGAACATTCCTTGATTTGGACCCAGATAATTCTGAATAAATTTGGAATCCGACAGTTCACCAGAACACATTAGAATGTCGCCGACCAATCGGATACCAGTCGTCGATAGGTCGTCCGACCTATTCGACATTCGTTCACGACATCTGACATTCGGACAAAGTTTTGAAATTTCCAAATTTCGCCCGACAACACCGAACACATTCGACTACGCAAGACTCGTCAGTCGAACACTCGAAGAATACATCCGAATGCTTACGAATACTAACAAACTTTATCAGAACTCTACAAAAATAGCAAGTTGTGTCATGTCTCCAACTACATTCGTGAATGTGGGAAGTCCCGTTAACTTTTTCAACTCTGAGGTAGGCACTTGTCACATGCAGTTTTGCCTTCTGTCTCTCTCATCCACATATACAAAAAAAAAAAAACATTCGAACAGCAGAGAGTTCGAAAGAAAGGAAAGAAAGCCAGAATTTATTTTTATACCATGTGTATGAAGGAGACAAAAGGCCAAGCTGCCTGTAACAAGTGTCCCCCCAAGTTGAAAGAGTAATAGATAATAAAAATCAAGGTTCATTAACACCTTACGAGCGGGCCCGTCAGTTTTTTTCCACTACGCGCCAAGCGTGTTTTTTTTACCCTAAATGGCCTTGTTTCCGTGCTCTTTTTCATGCATAAACAAGAGCCAGAGCCAGTATCCCTGAAAGGGCGTAAATTGAGCTTTCCAATGACACCAGAAGCATCCTTCTACGACCACGCGTTCTCTTGCAACTATCGTGCAAGACGAGTGCAAAAACCCTAAAATACGGTAATTTCCTTATATAATTCCCTGTGTGGCGAGGTAGGGAGGGTGGAGTTGTGTGGAGTAGATGTCAGTAGGCGCGCGGGGTCCGTGCCGAGCGGTCATGAGGCAATCTACGCTCCTCTCGTCGCTCATCTCTCTCTCAGAGCCATTCTTGCTCAAAAATTGCACACAGACTAAAGTCGGGCCCCGCCACATAGTCCAGGTTTTTAGATACGGACTAAGTCGGGCCCCGATAGACAAGGGTTAAAGGTAATGGAATATAATGCAAGGAGTAGATGATAGACAGGAGAGAAAGTTTGAGAGAGTGATGGAGCAGTAGAAGACAACAAAGAAAAATAGAGATTTTTCAAAGAAGTTACAATGAGAGAAGATGGATTTAAAGAGTAGACAAGATAAAAGAAGAATG
This sequence comes from Lithodes maja, assembly GCA_037953745.1. Lineage (NCBI taxonomy): Eukaryota > Metazoa > Arthropoda > Malacostraca > Decapoda > Lithodidae > Lithodes > Lithodes maja. The sequence goes on along the minus strand of JBAKBP010028150.1, from coordinate 26,522 downwards.
TGGAGAATGTGTGAAGTGGGATAAGAGAAAATCATATTAATATAAATGAAGAATGAAAAGAGGTACGAGTGGAGAAAAATTAGACGAAAAGGAATGGAAAGGAATCAAAAGAGGAATAAAGGAGGGTTGACTAAAAGAAAACGAAAATTGAGGGAAAAGTTACCTCAATAAAATAAGTAAATAAAGGCGGTGGCACACGAGCGCTTTTTCCGTCAATTTTCCATGAGCAAGTTTTGCCTCGTATCATTTCGGGACATTTTCGCATTGGTATCGGTAACTAGACTGAAGGTAGATTATGTTAGGCGGCTGAATTCTGATAAAGTATAATTATGTAAGCTTCCAGACCATAATTGCCCGTAAAAATTGCTCGAAAAGGGATCGTGTGACTCCGGCTTAAGCAAGAAAAAGGAGGTGCCAAGAGAGAGAATCAGCAAGGAAGGAAGGCTAAGGAAGGGGAATGAGAAGAATAAAGTTGAGGAATAAGAAGAAAAAAAATGAGGGATGTATAGCCTATATGAATACAAATAAGATAAATAAAAGGAATGAAAACAGGATTAAACTGAGAAACACAGAGGGATAAAAAGAAAATTACTAAATGAAAACGGCAAATGAGGGAGGAGGGACAATAATAAACAGAGCTAAAGAGACAAGAAAATAGGAAGGTGCCAGGAGAGAAAATCAGCAAGGAAGGAAGGGGAAAGAGAGACTGATGAGGGGATCCAGGGAGTGAAAGGAACATAAGAAGAATACAAAGAGGAGGAATATAAGAGGAATACAGTGAGAGAATCAGTAAGAAGGGAAGGAGAGGGAAGAGAAGACTGATAGTGGGATCCAGGGAGTGAGAGGTATTAAAGAGATCATCAAGAATAAAAAGAAGAGGAATAAAGAGGAATACAATGAGAGAATCAGTAAGGAAGGAAGACTAAGGGAGTAAGAGAAAGGGAGACGGTAGAGGGGAAAGGCCAGATTAATGAGGGGATCTAGGAAATGAGAGAAATAAGAAGAATAAAAAGAGGAATAATCCAAGGAAAAATGGAGGAGCTGCCAATAAAAATATAATTAAAAAGAAGAGAGAAGTGAAAGGGAGGAAAAGAGAGAGGAGAACAATGGTGAGGGGATCCAGGGAGTTAGAGGAATATATAGAAGATTAATAAGAAGAAGAGGGATACAAGGAATATAAAGGAATATAGTACGAGAAAAAGCAAGGAAGGAAGGATACAAGAGGAAGAGGAGGAGGAGAGAGAGAGAGAGAGAAGATTAATAGGGGGGGATCCATGGAGAGAGGGGAGAGTGATAACAGCCATAGATAGGGAAGGAAGGAAGGGGGAAATTAGGCGAGTGGTTTCAGAGGATTGATGGAACATATTATATGATTGGTTTATTAATTTCACTCCCAACACCAAACACCTCCCAATGAACTTACTTAATAAAAACATGTGATTCTCCCGGGATTCGAACCTGGGTTACCACATACAGATCTTACACATTCTAACCATTACACCATCAAGACAGTTAAAAGGTTAGGCACATGATTACCATTTTATATCCATTTATCGAATACTGGATATCAATCTAATCATGTACTCAGACCCAACTGCGCACTAAATAGCGTAATGTTTAAGTGAAAGTATTTGAATGGCTTCTTATTCGCCAAGGAATCTAGGTAGGAGGTTGGGAGGCAGTTGTTTTTTCTTCCTCATTTTTAGTCCCATTAGGTTTGAGACTTTAAGACGTTCGTTTCACTAGTTTGGCGATTATAAGATTATAAGACCCACATTGCTGGGGGTGGCCGACTCGAGACAGAATCCGAACAGAAACAACATTCAAGGGTTATAATTCTCAGGGTCCGGGACCACTTTTACGCTCCCTTGCCCCTTTTTCTGTCTCGATGTGTACGAGAATTTACCAAATCAACAAATAACTGGACCAACAAATAAACACTACCCCATTAACAGAACCCACCATAAGTAGCAGATAATCAGATCTTTAGATATATAACTTGCTATATTAGGGATTTGCTGCATTTACAGGGATATTAACCCTTTATTTACTGGCGACTTCTTTTTAATTTTATTCTGGCTACTATTAGACTATTTTGTCAGTTTTTACGGCCATAGATCCTTCTAAACCCTTCTGGCCCGGGCAGCATTTTAAAATGACGGTGCGGCAGATGGGCAGGAGCCCGGGTATCCTTTTGAAATCCCTGTTTGAAAGCGTGTTTTGAAATTCGTGCGGCGAAAATTTCCTTTGCAGGGGTGATCACAGCGCCACCAAGCCTCAACTACTACCGTTATCAGTTCCTACGTGCCCGCCATGGCGAGTTATAGTGAAATAATTAATTCCGACGCGTCCGATTCTGTGCAACCTCCCGCGCACCCCAGTGCTACCCCGCTTGCTACGTCTATGCCTGTTGCAAGCAAGAAAAAGGCTCAACGCAAGAAAGCAAAGGTATTGTTGAGTGATAGTGCGATAGAGAGAGAACTTTTTGCCATTGAAGAAAGCAGTGGCGAAAGCTTGATTGATAAAGAACAGTTTATAAGTGCGAGTGAGGACAATGATTTTGTGGGGTTTGGGGATGATGACATTGTTGACTTGTTTGAGGGAGGAGATAGTAGTGATGATCCTGATGTGGAAGTGTTGCAGGTGTGACGTCTACCAGCGTTGGCAGAATCGCCTCTCGTTAGCCACTAGCGCTCGCCAGGGACATCGAAATGGGCTACAGTTATCAGAGAATGTTGTTCTTTCTTTCCTAGTAATCACATTGTCATAGAGAGTCCAGTGGTGGTCTTTGTTTTCGTCTGTGACAACGGATTATATTTTATATCAACAGTAGTGATGATTCACACCAGCGTGTGAATGAGAAAGACTTTCAGAGCGAGAAGGTAGTGAGTGTCTGTAGGTGCGGGTGCATTCCTGCCTCTCGCTCGCCATTGGTCGGCGTGTCTTGGTGTGTCACGTGACACCTGCTGTCTTGTGACGTCTCGGCCCGTGATTGGCCGACCATCGCGCCTTTGCAGACTCCTGTGTAACTTACCTCCTCCATGAGGGTCCCCAGGAGCTGTCCTCATCAGGACAGGCTTGGCGCGCGTGCTTCTAACATCCCCTTGCATACTCTCTCCCGATCACCCACTTTACCACTGTTTCTCTCACTCGATTCTCTCTTTCCATACTCTAACCTTTATTAACTGCACAACACTCCCCTTGGGTTCTGCATACGGTTTCCATAGCCGGCCCATTGTATTGCATGCGCCGTCCTCAGAGATATTTACATGTACTTAGAATAGGTTTGAGGGTTCTTAGTTAGTATAGATTAAGAACTTTGTGTGTCTTCATTATTGATTTAGTGTTTCTGCTCAATTATTTAATGCTAGACTGGGATAAGGTAACTGTAGTCGTTGTCTCCGATGTGTGTACGGTTTGCTTATACCTACACGACTTCGACTGGTCCTGTGGTAGCCTGGGTTGTCTTTTCGGTTGCGTTCTTTGCGAGTGCAGCATTGTGTTGACTGAGGGTTTTGGCCTGTACCAGTTCCACACATTGCTGCCTCTTTGCTTGTCTTTAGAGGGTCGCCAGGATAGAACCAGATAATTGGGATCTGGATCTATCGAGAGAGCACCCTAGTCAATTAACGTAACTTAAAGGATGCAGTCTTAAGGACATCGCTAGGCTACGAGCCTGTCTTGCTCAACCCCAGTTCCGTACCTAGAGTATCCCAGCTAGACATTGTTAATCGAGTAGACACTTGTTAGTATTTAATATAAGCTCTTTGATATGTATGCATTATTATTCACAGCATTTATTAGTCTAGGTTGTTGTTGAGCCGCACAACCATAGCAGACTGTTTCGTTGATGAGGAAGTACTTCTTTTAGTGTCGAGCATTGCTACCGTTGCGCATTTATAGTATTCTCGTGTCAGTTAACATTATATGTCCTATCTTTTAGTGTATTCGATTTACACGTGTGGTGTCCTGCCTCCTGCCTTTATATAGTTTAAGATTAGTACGAGCATCTTATGAGCATCAGACTTTCTTCAGAAGTTTCCAGGTCTATGCTGTAGGACTATATTTCACTTTCTTTCAGATAGGAGTGAAGAGTTTATTGTTGTGTAGAGTAACTGTATTGAAGCATCTTTTTATTGTATTAAATCTTGCAGTGATTTAATTGATCTTTCCATAGATTCCTTTTTATGCATTTTAACGTAACTTGCATCTTGTTTGTTATCAGGCTATACCAGTGTGGGTTAGCCTGAAGTAGAGTACATTTATGCCCTGTTAAGGATACCCCGCTATCGCAGATTAACTCTGGAGGGTATAGTTGTTTTGTTCTCCGGCATATAAGTTCGAGGGTTTGGATCTAGCATACCGTTGTTGCACAGTGCCCTATTACTAGTCCAATCATTAAGTGCCTTTGTTTTATTCGTAGTCCCGGTCGTAACACAGGAAGGTGCAGTCGAACTTCCAAGTGTGCCAGAGGCTAGGCCTACCCCGTCGCCATCTTTGCGTGGTCAGCCTAGGCCTAGCCCTAGCCCTAGCCCGGGACCTTCCCCTTTGCCTGCCCGTACGCCCTTGAAAGTGGGTAAATACTTTTACAAAAAAAATTTAGTGAAAAGTGGAGCCAAGAAAGCACGCAGGGCAGCAGAAAAAGCTAGGGAAGGCGAAGATAGTGATAGTGATGCCGATCCTGGTCTAGCAACCACCCGCATTCCTTTGTCCCGACTCCTTGACCCGGGATGCCGTGCGGGTCACCCACAGCCCTCGGCTTCATTTCTCCCTCACGATGTGCAAAGGGCCTCTACAAGTGGTACTAGTGGGGCGGCATTGTCCTCCCACAGTGTGCCACCACAGGCCCCGCATCGTAGGGCATTATTTGCTGCGGAAAAGCCCTCGGCACGCTGCAAAAGGAGCCCAACTCCCGAGGCTGAGGCTCCCATTGTTCAGCCTCTCGCAGCCTCCCGTTCCCCACGCCACCGACGCCCGGTCACTTCTTCACCGGAATTGTCTTCCGAAGAAGATGCTGACGACCCCAACATTGCCCCAGATGACCTGACATCGCCTGAGGAGGAAAAGGACGACGGAGAGGATGTGGAAGAAGAGGAAGTCCCGACACGACGAGTTCGAGGGCGAGGTCGTGGGCTTGAGGCTCAGCCTGCCGACGCCGCTGCCCCTGGGCATCGGCATGCAGGGCATCCGCATGGGCATCCACGTGGGCAAGGGCGTGTGCCTGGGCATGTGCCTGCTGCGCCTGCACGTGCGCGCTCATGCAACTTGTTTGTGTGGACAGATGGTGCGGATTTTGAGCCAGATTCTCCTGCCTTTGACGAGCAGCAGATTTGTTCTGAGGTGTCACCAGCATATCCGTGTTGCCCAAATGCTACCCCCAGTGAACTTTTCTGTGGCTTCTACGACAATGAAGTCATGTAATACCTCGTCGAGGAGACCAACAACCATCATGAGATCTGTGCCAACTTTCTTGGCAGGAAGACCAGTGCCAAGATGGTGGCATGGAGAGCTGTCACTGTGGCAGAACTGTATGTGTTCTTGGCACTGACTATGCTGATGACACATATCAGGAAGCACGCTCTAGCAGACTATTGGATCATTGCCGACCTTATCACGACTCCAGCATTTGGCAAGTACATGTCCAGGGACAGGTACTTTGACATCCTCTCCTATCTCCACCTGACCAACAACATGCATGTCGACCTTCACGACCCATTATGGAAAATCAGGCAGCTGTATGACATGATACGTCATCGGTTTACCACCTACCTGATTCCATTTCAGAAGATGTGCCTCGATGAGTCTCTGGTCCTGTTCCGTGGTAGGCTGCATTTCAGGTAGTATATCCCTTCAAAGAGACACCGCTTCGGCATCAAGCTCTTCATCATCTGCGATTGTAAGATGGGGTATGTGCTGGTTTTTGTGGTCTACAGCGGCAGTGGTGGCGAAATCGTGACTGACACCGACATTGGTTTTGGCGGCGCTGTTCTACAGAAGATGACGGACAAACACTTCCACAAGAACCACATCCTGTACACAGACAACTACTACACGTCGCCCATCCTAACCAAGAACCTCCATGACTGCAAGACCGGAACTGTCGGCACAGTCAAGGCCAAGAGGAAGGGCATGCCAACCTACCCAAGACCAAGAAGATGGACATCTACCACAAGAAGAGTGACCCCATCCTCTCCATCCACTGGCATGACCAGCGCTAGGTCAACCTCCTCACCACATGCCACAAGGCCGAGATGGTCGCCACAGGGAAGGTGGACCGAAGAACGAAAAACCCCGTCCAGAAACCAGCTGCTGTCCTGGACTACAATATCAACATGTGTTTCATCGATAAGTCCGACATGCAGATGGGCTTCATCGACTGCCTGCGAACATCTTGCAGGTGGTATAAGAAGTTTGTTCTGCATACGGTAGATCTGTCGGTCCTCAATGCCTACAACATCTACCGTCTGTGAACTCCCGGAGCCAAGAAGTACAAGTCCCTGCGAAAGTTCCACAAGCAGGTGATACTTGAGCTCCTGGCTAAATATGCGGAACCTGGGAGACCACTACAAGGACCAGGCCAGCTGGACAGAACGCGGTGTGCCGACTTCTTCAGGAAGCACCAGCTCAACCCCCTTCCTTTCAAAACTCCAGGTGGTAGAGTCAGAAGTCAGAAGAGGTGCCATGTGTGCAGCCACACAACTCGCAGACCCCATAAAGTAACAAAAACCACATGGGAATGCCTAGAGTGTGAAGTGGCACTGTACGCTGGACGGTGCTTCAACGACTTTCACACTCTAGTTCAATATTGAAGTGCCCGTGACAATAATAGTGAAAGTGACACTAAAATGTAGGCTAATAATAATATAAAATAATGAATAAAAGGGAAAAAGACACAACTAACTAATATTAAGTGCCTTCATAACAATATGAAGATGTGAAAGTGACACTAAAACATATATTATAGCTTACCTCTAACAATAAATAAGTGAAAATGACACTATAATAATAATAAAACTAAGTATAAGTGAAAGAGACACATAAGTAATAATAAGTGCCTTCATAACAATATGAACAAGTGAAAGTGACACTATATATATTATTAGCTTACCTAACCATACATAAAGGTGAAAATTACACTATCAATTATCATAGTCCAGTGAAAGTGACACTATAATAGTAATAAAACTAAGTATAAGTGACAGAGACACAAATAACTTCATACAAATAACTTTATTGAGTGAAAATAACATAATAACTATAATAAATGGCATAATAAACAATAAAAATCAAATCGCTTCCCGGCATAATTGCGGGTAGGGCAACGAGTGCAACAGGGCATCATAGCCGGGGCCGCAGTTGAGTTACCTCCACTAACATCACCATAACTCTGGAATCAGTTTAGCTAGAGAGCTCTATTTAACGCCATTCTACACAAGAAGGTACAGCGCACATTTGGATGTTACTTTGAGAATTCTACCATTTATATTAAGGGAGATAGGCCTTTGTTTACACTAGCCATTTTTCAGCCAGATCGCCCGGATACGAGCTCCGTCCTTTAGAAACGCAGCCCGGGCCACGAGGGTTAAGCTGCATAAAATCGCCTAAATATAGCTAGACAATAATTTAAAAAGACGTCGCCGGTACGGAAGTAATCAAGAGTTTGAGGGATTATTTGATATATTCTACATATTTTTCACCTTGAGAGAGCGGGGTACACCCGCCTTTCAACACATTTCCACCCCAATTATGTCAAACTCTCTAACACAAAAGTGAACTGATTTTCCCAGTCTTTCTTCTACTCAACAAGTAAGCTTTGGAAGTCTCTCCCTCAATCTGTCTTTCCCTCATCCTTTGATTTAAAATGCTTCAAGCTCCGTGCGTCCAGATTTTTGTTATTTAACATAAGAACACAACAAAAATGGAAATCTGCAGAAGGCCTATTGGCCCATACGAGGCAGACCCTTTCTTCCCTACATCCCTTGAATTTGGCTCTCTATCACACTTTCAACTTTGAGCGGGACACTTGTTACAGGTAGCTTTGTCTTGTGTCTCCTTCAAACACATAGAAATAAAAACAATGAAAGAATTACAAAGACAAGTATTAACACACAAAGAACGGGTGGTAGGGTATTTTACAATGTGCCGCCCAGCGTTTTTTTTTAACCCTAAATAGGGTTGTTTCCGTGCTCATTTTCATGCATAAACAAGACGCAGAGCGTAAAACAAGTATCTATCCCTGAAATGGCGTAAACAGAGCTTTCCAATGACACCCGAACCATCCTTGTACGACCACTGGTTCTCTTGCAACGATCGTGCAACACGAGTGCAAAAAAACTAAAATAAGGTAATTTCCGTACATAATTCCCTATGTAGCGTGTGAGAGAAGGGGGAGGAAGGTCGTATACAGTTCAGTACGTCCACGGTGGTCGTGGGGAGCGGTCATAAGGTTACTACGCTCGTCCCACCGCTCAGCTCTCTCTCTCAGCAACATTACGTGCTGAAAATGGCACTCGACATAATTATGTGGTGCACCGCCACATAGTCCAAATTTATTTAATTCGACAGATGTCGTGCGCCGTTGGTTAAGGGTTAACGCCGGTATCACAGGAGAGCTTTCATATTCAACATGCAATGATCAAAATTTTTCTGGCAACATGTATGACATATATTTTGGGTTTATTTGTAAGTTAATTGGTGTGTTGGTGATGATATGAATTTGTTCAGGTTCAGGATTAATTCCTAGAGAGGCCTTCCATTGTGGTTAAGGTCCCCATAAATGACTCCTTCCATCTGTATGACCATTAGGCTATCAAAGTGCAGTTGGGCATATGTACATGTTAAGAGTAATATGCAGTATTCGAGAATGCATAATATATTGTAGGCTTGTGCATAAACCTTTAACTGTCTTGATAGCGTAATGCTTAGTGCGCGGAATTTCGGTGTGAGTATCCTAAGTTCGAATCCTTGGAGTGCCACATGTATTCATTAGTTTCATTAATTTCTATAATTAGGTTTATTTGTAAATTAATTGGTTTGTTGGTGATGATATGAATGTATATATATCGGAAACTAGACTGATCATAGATGAATTTTGGTAACCAAGATATTATATAATTATGCATACCTCATAAGCTGCCAGACCAGTATTGAGGATAAATTTTGGGGGAAAACCTGATAATTAGAACAACTATTGATGAAGTTTGCCCATGACAAGGTTTACCATCATTCGTGGAGAGAGAGAGAGATAGAGAGAGAGAGAGGTATCCTCATCACTATAACCTTTCTCGTTATTCTTCTCCTCCATCGTTCCTCCTCTTACCTCCAACCATCCTATATATCCCCTTACCACCTCCCCCCCCCCCCTCTCTCTCTCTCTATCTATCTCTCTTAATGAATTACTTACAAAGAAGGCATGTCTAGATGTGACACAATATTTCTTCACGTACAGTGTGGTTAAAGAGTGGAATAGTCGACAGTAATTAAAAACAAAAAAAACATTCTATGTGATTGAGGGAGGCAAAAGGCTGAACTGCCTATAGCAGTGCCTCCCCCAGAGTTGAAAGAGTGACAGGGCCAAAATCAAGGTACGTTCGAGCCAAAATGCCTGGACACACGGAGTTTGAAGCAATTTAAGTCATAGGAAGAGGGAAAGACTGATTCTGGGAGAGAGTTCCAGAGCTCAGCTGTTGAGTAGAAGAAAGTTTGAGAGTAACGTTTCACTCTTGGGTTGGAGAGTTGCACAGAGTAGGGGTGTGATTGAGTTGCAAGACGGGTACCACGTGTCCTACGTAAAGGAGGTGGTATGCACTGGGAAACCTCTGAGGAACACTGATTATTATAGTAACGATAGAATAGCGAGAGAGATGCAACATTGCGGCGGAGAGAGAGAGATTGCAGAGAGTTGGTGAGTGGACAGGAGTTAATGATACGAAAAGCCTTCCTTTCAACTTTGTCAAGGAGAGCGGTGTGAAAGGAACCTCCCCACACATGTGAATAATACTCAATAAAAGGACGCACTATGCCCCTGTACAGAGCAAGAAGCTGTGCAGGGGAAAAGAACCCCCTAAGGCAGTTGAGCACACCCAGCTTCTGGGAGGCTGCCTTAGCAAGACTGGTAATATGGTCCTTCCAACTGAGAGCAGAAGAAAAATAGACACCAAGAATATTGAGAAAAGATGAAGGATTGATTTTTGTATTATTGAAGAATAAAGGATAGTCTGCTGGGAGTTCCTTACGGGTAGATAGATGGAGAAATTGGGTTTTGGAAGCATTAAAGGTAACAAGGTTTTCTCTGCCCCAATTGGAGATAGTATTTAGATCAGAATTTAAGAGTTCGATGGCTTCATAACGTTTGTCGTTGAGGGATTGCTGGCTGGGGCGTTCTGAAAAACTAATGGAGTAGTGTAAGGTTGAGTCGTCTGCATATGAATGGATGGGAATTGAGGTACAGTTGAGGAGATTATTTATAAAAATTAGAAAGAGAATAGGAGATAGGACAGAGCCCTGAGTAACACTGGAGTTTATAAGGTGAGAAAGTGAACAATGGCCTTCCACAACCGCGGCTATGGAATGGCCGGAAAGGAAATTAGAGACAAAGGCACAGATGGAGGGATAGAAACCGAAGGAGGTTAGTTTAGAAATTAAAGATTTATGCCAGACTCTATCGAAGGCTTTCGATATGTCTAGTGCAATAGAAAAAGTCTCACCGAACTCCCGAAAGGAGGATGACCAAGAGTTAGTAAGATATGAAAGAAGATCACCAGTAGAGCGACCCTTAAGGAAGCCATACTGGCGATCTGAAAGCAGATTATGAGAAGAGAAATGCTTAAGAAATTTGGAAGCAAGAATAGTTTCAAAAACTTTAGAAAGACAAGAGATGAGAGCAATTGGACGATAGTTGGAGGATTGAGAGCGGTCACCCTTCTTTGAGACAGGTTAAATGTGAGCAAATTTCCAGCATGAAGGGAAGACGTTAGAGGATAGACAGAGACGAAAGAGTTTGCCTTGGCAGGGAGTCAGCACGGAAGCACAATTTTTGAGAACAACAGAAGGAACAACGTCCGGACCGTACGCCTTATTAGTATTAAGCCCAGAGAGGGTAGAAAGTACATCTTTAGAAGAGATTAGGAAATTAGGCACAAGTAAGAGAGAGGAGGGTGGAAAGGGAGGAATAGCACCAGAATCATCCAAGGTGGAGTTTCTAGCAAAAGTTTGAGCGAAGAATTTAGCTTTTTTCAGAGGAAGAAGTGATGGTTGTGCCATCAGAGTGGAAAAGGGGAGGAAAAGACGAGGAAGAGAAATTGTTGGAGAGGTTTTTGGCTAGATGCCAGAAAGCTTGGGAAGAGCTAGAGTTGGATAGTTCAGTGCATTTATTATTGATGAAAGAGTGTTTGGCAAGTCGAAGAACAGATTTGGCTTGACTCCGGGCAGAAACATAGGAAAAATGAGAGTCTTGAGTTTTAAGGTGTCGGTACCGTTTGAATGCTTCCTCCATATTGCGGACAGCAGTAAAACAGGCGTGAGTAAACCAAGATTTTTTAGCATTAGTCTGAGAGAAAGAGTATGGAATATATGCTTCCATGCCTGATAGGATTACCTCGGTAATGCGTTCAGCACTATCCGAGGGTCCCCGGCCACGGAAGCAAAAATCATTCCATGGGAAATCAAAGAAATACTGCCGGAGAGCCTCCCAGTCGGCAGCGCCGAAGTGCCACAAGCGCCGCCGGCTAGGAGGATCGGTTGGCCGTACTGGAGAGATTGTTCAGGTGACAGAAATAAGTTTATGGTCGGAGGAGCCCAAAGGAAAGAAAAGATCAACAGTATAAGAAGAAGGGTTAGAAGTTAGAAACATGTAAAGAATGTTGGGCCAATCTCCGATGCTATCCGGGATACGGGTGGGTTGCTGAACTAACTGCTCTAGGTCATTTAGGATAGAAAAGACGTATGCTTGTTCACCAGCTGGGTCAGTAGTGTGAGAGGAGAGCCATTGGCAGTGGTGAACGTTGAAATCTCCTAAGATGGAGATTTCTGAGAAAGGAGTAATGGATAGAATGTGTTCCACTGTAGAGTTTAAATAGTCAAAGAATTTGAGAAAGTTGGTAGAGTTAGGGAAAGATAGACAGCACAGAAATATTTAGTAAGAGAATGACAGGAAAGTTTGAGCCATAAAGTTGAGAATTCAGAGGAGTCGAAATCGGGAACTCGGGAACACGAGAACACGAGAGAGAGAAGAGACTGGATGATCATCTGATGGAGATTGGATTAATATGATCTAATCAGTAGGTATGTGCAATTTCCTTTTCAAACTTATTTATTTCTATACTCTATACAAATTTCTTTGTGTTACCTGACCTATAAGGTTACACGTCATCCTATTTTCCGGGACAGATTTTTAGCTGTAGGGAGTGAAGGGTCGGGAGAAAGCCTTCAACTTTGCTGGCCTACTCTTCTTCTATAAACTGTCCCTGTCTAGCAGTATTATGGCCAGACCACCTAGTAAGGACTGTAAGGTCTGTGTGGTCTGAGTATCTGTGTAACTCTGTGTAACTCTCTCTTTCACTTGAATATCCTTATCTTTAACCATAGCATAACATATTTCTTTCTGTTTTTTGTTTTTTTTACGGCTGGACTGTCTAGTAGGGACTTCAAAGTCTGTGAAGTGTGTATCTATGTAGCTTTAACTTCAAACACACATGCAGAAACATATATATATATATATATATATATATATATATATATATATATATATATATATATATATATATATATAAATGTATATATATATATGCCTTCTGCGTGTCGTGTCGTAAGAGGCGACTAAAGAGGTTGGGTCGGTGGGCTTGCGACCCCCACCCGTGAAAGATGCCACCCGTGAAAGATGCGTAGCAACGACAAACGAACAATCAGCCTCGGATGCGGACGGACCCTGTGTGTTTTTTTTTTTTTTTTTTTTTTTTTTTTTTTTTTAAGAGACAATGAACTGAGGAAGGAAAAACACAGATACAACAAAAAGGTCCATGTGCCTAAAGGCATCCTCCATTCATAAAATGTTTGTAACAACTGGATTTAAACATTTGTAGATTGTAAGTTTGTGGAAAGCAATTCGAGGGAAGTGAATTCCAAAGAGTAGTAGCTCTGGGGATAAATTAATTCTGATAAGCAGAAGTCCTGCATTGTGGAGGAGAAAGTGTAAAATTCATGGGCGCTCTCAGCTGTCCTAGTTCTACGGGGAAAGATCTGGAGAGGCGGCACAATTGAAGCAAGTTCCTCGGAACAATTGCTGTGAACATTTCTGTAGAATAATGCAAGGGATGCAACGTTTCTTCGTATGGATAATGTAGGAAGGTGCTGTGTGATTGCAGGGTTATTGATTAATCTAATAGCTTTATTTTGAATTTTGTCCAACTGCCTCAATGCAACCACTCCACTTCCACCCCACAGAGGTGAACAGTAATCCATCTGAGAACGCACATGACATTTATATATCACGGCCAACTGCTCGTCAGTGAAGAATTCTCGAACTCTGTACAGGAGTCCCAGTTTTTTAGAGGCATTCTTAGCAATGCTTCTAACATAATGTGTCCAGCTTAAGTTAGTAGTTAATGTTACACCGAGAATGTCAATACTAGGGTAAGTGGGAATATTTACATCATTAAAAAATATATGGGAGTCAGGGAGATTCTGTCGGTTAGAAAATTGAATGTACTTGGTTTTCTGTGCATTAAAGGAAACTAGATTCTTTTGTCCCCATCCATTAATTCTAGAAAGGTCCTGGTTCAGAGAAATTGCAGTGTTTATTTTTGAATTTATAAGATCGGGTTGGGTGAAAGAATTGGTAAATGTGAAGGAACTGTGGAGTGTTGAGTCATCTGCATAGGAATGTATTGGATTATGAGTGGTAGATATGAGATCATTGATATGAATGAGGAACAGAATTGGGGCCAAAACTGATCCCTGGGGAATACCAGCATTTATTGAGTGAAATTGAGAATAAAGGCCATCTACCATTACACGTATTTTTCTGTTATGAAGATAAGAAGAAATTAGTGGAACTAATGATGCAAGGCCGTAGTGTGACATCTTCGACAATAAGGATTGATGCCAGACTCTATCAAATGCCTTTCATATATCCAGTGCTATTGTATGTGTTTCACCATGTTGGTCTGTAGCTTGGTTGATTTGATGCGTAAGAAGGCAAAGCATGTCTGCAGTTGATCGACATCGTCTAAAACCATATTGCCTATCACTGATTAATTTATTATTCTCAAGATGCTTAATTATGTGATTATTTAATATAATTTCAAAGACTTTACCAAGAGTGGAAGTTATAGCTATTGGTCTGTAGTTTGATGGATCTGAAGAGGCACCTTTTTTAGGAACTGGGATGGATGTTTGCTTCTTTCCAGTTACAGGGTACTGGGAAGCATGAGGTATGAGTACACAGACGGGAACATTTTGCCAATACAGGAGCGAGCACCAAGGAGCAATTCTTAAGTACTATTGGAGGAATTTCATCTGGACCAGGAGCCTTATCTACCGAGAGATTCTGCAAAATAGTTTTGACATGTCTGGTGTGGATCTTAAGTGAGGGAATTTCAGGCGAATTAAAATTAAGTACAGGGACATCTTGATTTATTTCATCTAAAGTTGAGTTGGTGGAGAAAATATCCGCAAGAAGGTTAGCTTTACCTCGTGGGTCACTTACAAGATTGCCAGTTGACGAACCCCAACCAACTATGGACAAGCTTATGGACGTTCTGAGAATAGGTACATGGAACGTGAGTGGCATGAATGATGGCACAAAAGAGAGAGAGGTCATGGAAATTATAGTGAATGCCAGGCTGGATGTATGTGGGAATGACGGAGACCAAATGGAAGGGTACAGATGTGGGAGTGTGGAATGGGGTGTGTGTGCTGGAGTGAGTGAGGGAGCAGCGAGAGAAGGTGCGTGTTTGTTTGTAAGTAACAAATGGAAGGAGCGTGTAAGAGAATATGGGTCTGTGGGTTCAAGGATTTTATGGGTGAGAATGAAAGAAGGAATACAAACGTGGGTGATTGTGTGTGTGTATGCTCCGACAGAGGATAAACTTGTAAGAGAGAAAGGGGAGTTCTGGGTGAATGTGGAGGTGTGCCTGGATAAGTTTGACAAGAACGAAAGAATATTTCTGATTGGGGATATGAATGGTAAGGTGGGTGACAGGAAAGTTGATGGAGTGGTGGGATGGTGGGGGGTACCGTCAGAGGTGAATGGGAATGGTAGTGCACTTGTGAACGTATATGTGGGGAGGAGGCTGTGGATAGCCAACACCTTCTTCCGACACAGAATGATACACAGGTACACATGGGAAGTGGTGTGGACGATGAAGGATAAGGAGAAGACAGTGGTGGAACGAAAATCACTGATTGATTATATATGTGTGGATGAACGAATGAAGAAATCTGTGCTGGATGCTCGGGTGTATAGGGGTATTGGAGGGGGTCTGTCGGATCATTATGTAGTAGTAGCTAAAATTACGATACATAAGAAGTGGGTGAGGAGAGCTGGAGGGAGGCGAGAGGAGGGTGGAGAGGCTACAGGAGGAGGAATCAGAAAAGAGTACAGGAGAGCAGTAGAAAGACGA
This sequence comes from Lithodes maja, assembly GCA_037953745.1. Taxonomy (NCBI): domain Eukaryota; kingdom Metazoa; phylum Arthropoda; class Malacostraca; order Decapoda; family Lithodidae; genus Lithodes; species Lithodes maja. Next base: position 10,902 of record JBAKBP010028150.1, on the reverse strand, counting down.
CTAGGTGGGTTCGATATGGAGGAAGTGGAGGAGATGAGCAAGGTGTTTAAGGAAGAGATCTGTGCAGTATGTGAGGAGGTGTGTGGAGTGAGGAGAAGAGGGAGGGGAGTGAAAGGTACAGCATGGTGGACAAAAGAGGTAAAAATAGCTGTGGAAGACAAGAAGAAAGTGTATAAAGAGTGGTTGGATAGTAGAGGGAATGAAGATTTGGAGAGACAGAAACGAGCGAGGTACGTGGAGAGAAAGAGAGTGGTGAAGAGAGTAGTGAAGGAAAGTAAGAGAAAAGTAGATGAGGAATTTGGAAGGAATGTGAGTGTAAAATGGAGGGAGTGTAAGAAACTGTTATGGAAAGAAGTCAAGAAAGTTAGGGAAGGTAGCAAGGGAAACAGTAAGGGTGTGAAAGATAAGAATGGAAGAACGCTAGTCGAGAAGCAAGAGAGAGTCGAAAGATGGAGGGAGTACTTCAACGAGTTGCTAAATGTAAGGAATGGAGAGCCAGCAAACATAGTTGGATATGGTATGGGAGGGAGAAGAAGAGAAGTAGTGGAGGAGGAGGTGGGGATCAGGAGGTCAGAAGTGTGGGAAGCCATGAAAAGAGTTAAGTTGGGGAAAGTACCAGGAACAGATGGAGTGTGTGGGGTAATGTTGAGGTATGGTGGTGAGATAGTGATCGAATGGGTATGGAAAATGTGCAAACTAGCATGGGAGAAGGGGAGTGCACCTGATGACTGGAAGACTGGCATAATAGTTCCCCTATATAAGGGCAAAGGGGAAAGAGATTATGTCTTCTAAGAGTAATAGGGAAGGTGTACAGTAGGGTAGTGATTGAGAGAGTGAAAGTGAGAATGGAGAAATGGATAGGCGACGAGCAGGGAGGTTTTAGGAAGCAAAGAGGATGTGTAGATCAGATTTTTACCTTAAATTGTGTTGTGGAGAATTATCTGGAGAAGCAACAAAGGGTGTATGTTGCCTTTATGGACTTGGAGAAGGCCTATGACAGAGTGGATAGAGAAGGTTTGTGGAAAGTACTTGGAATATACGGAGTAGATGGCAAGTTGCTGAAAGCAGTGAAGAGCATGTATGAGGGTGCAAAGACGGCAGTACGTGTGGAGAATAAGCAGAACGAGTTCTTTGACCTGAGTGTTGGGTTGAAACAGGGGTGTGTGATGTCCCCGTGGTTGTTTACTGTATATATGGATGGAGTCATGAAAGAAATACTAGGAAGAGCAGTGGATGATGGTGTATCACTGAAAAGGGAGGGAAATGAGTGGAAGCTGCCTATACTGCTGTTTGCTGATGATACAGTTTTGATGAGCGATAATGAATGGGGATGGCAGGATCTGGTAAATGAGTTTGGAACAGTGTGCAAAAAACGGAATTTGAAGGTAAATGCGGGGAAGAACAAGGTTATGGTCTTCGAAAGGGGTGAAGTCACAGAGTGTGATGTGAAGTTGAACGGTCAGGCTATGGAGATCGTCAACTCCTTTAAGTATCTTGGTAGTGTGTTGAGTAAAGATGGGACTATGGATGAAGAAGTGCAGGAGAGGGTACAACTGAGGAAGAGGGTTGTAGGAATGCTGAAAGCAGTAGCAAGAAATAGGGTGGGCAGTATGGAAGTGAAGAAGTCCTTGCATGACAGTGTGGTAATCCCGACACTTACTTACGGAAGCGAAGCATGGACGTTGGTTGAGAGACTCAGACCAAGACTGAGAGTGGTGGAAATGAGTTACTTAAGAAGAAGAGAGAGAGAGAGAGAGAAAGAGAGAGAGAGAGTGTTAAAAGGAATAGTTTGTATCCCAGAGACGGTGCGGTCCATTCCGAGGAGATACTCGAAGTGGAAGAAGAGAGACTGTTTAGTGCACTACACTCTTTACAGAGTGTGCAAAATACTATCTACTCTCTTCTTGAACTGCTTTACTGAAGAACTATTTACAACTTCGGAGGGAAGTTTGTTCCAGGTAGAACAGATCTTATATGTGAATGCGTTTCCACAGATACTAGTGCTGAACCTTTTCAATTCTAATTTCCAGCCATGATTATGTGTTGTATTTATATTGAGGCTAAACATTTTGCTATAATCCACGTTGTCAAACCCATTAAGTATTTTAAAAACTTCAATGAGCTGACCTCGTAGTCTGCAGGTCTCCAACGGGAAGAGATCAAGAGCTCTCAACTGGTCCTCATAGATCATTCTTCTAAGCGTTGGAATAAGTTTTGTAGCCCTAGCTTGTACACTTTCCAGTCGCTCTATATCTTTCCTGTGTGCTGGAGACCAGCATTGAACAGCAGGAGAGGCCAGGAGAGGCCGTATTAGAGTGTTGTAAAGTGTGAGAACTATTTCCTTATTTCTATACTTAAATTGCCTCCTAATATAGCCCAACATTTTCTGAGCTGTCTTGTCTAGTTCAATGCACTGCTTGCAAAACTTTAGGTCACTGCTAATCAGAACACCCAAGTCCTTTTCCAAGTCAATCATTTCCAGAGGCATTCCCAATAGTGAATAGCCTAAATTAGGGTTTGCTTGGCCGATATGCATCACCTTGCAATTTTCCAAGTTTAAAGAAATCTGCCATGTCTCCGACCATTCACCCAGTCTGTTGAGGTCCATCCTGAGCTGTTCAAACCCTTTGGGATCTTTCACATTTATTCCAAGCTTTATGTCATCTGCAAACATGGAGATCACACTCAACAGACCAATATCGATGTCATTGACATATATTTTAAACAGAAATGGGCCAAGGACATATCCCTGTGGAATTCCAGAAGTGACTGAAGTCCACTCAGAAAAAACACCATTGATTACCACTCGTTGTTGTCTACCTGTTAGCCAACTTTCTATCCAATTTGTGACCTCTGTATTGATACCTAGCGCACTCACTTTTGACATTGGCCTGCAATGAGGCACTTTGTCAAAAGCTTTTTTGAAAATCTAAGTAAAGGATGCCTTTGGCTTTACTTTTGTCATATTCACTCAGCATTTCATGGACAAATGCCAGCAAATTGGTAAGACATGATCGGTGTTGCCTGAATCCATGATGGGAATCTGTAATTAAATTGTGGGTTTCTAGGTAGTCAACTATCTCACTCTTCTACACATATTTTTGAAGGAATCTAAATCACTTTGGTCTTGATTTCTTTTGGCCTTTCTATATGCAACCTTTCTATTTCTAATTGCTGAAGCTGACTCTTGTGAACCATTTTGGTTGGGTTGAGCCTGATTTGGTAAGTTTAGTAGGAACGAATGCAGCTTGTCGATCCATAAAATTATGTTTAAATGAGCACCAAATCGCATTAACATTCTCACCCTCAAGTCTGATCTGGGATAAGCTTCCCCGAAGGCCTTCAAAATTTGCAAGATGGAAATCTAGTTTTGTACTCTGAGGATTGGTGGGTCTGTTGCTAAAGGTGCGAAGAGAGAACCTAACTAGATTGTGGTCACTACCTCCAAGTGATTCCCCAACAGATAATCTGGTCACACTTTCATCTTCAGTGGTGAACACAAGATCTAGTATATTGTTCCCTCTTTCCTTTTCGGAGAAGAAATCGACTCGGCACAGGACAACCAGGAAGGAGGACCGAAGACAGCGAGGACGGCAACCTACAAAGGAATTAAATACTAATCCGTCAAGAACCGTGAATTTGGATAAAGCTCCACCAACACGACCCAAATTCAAAACCGCCAGGGATAACGACCGAGGACCGAGGACAGCCATGAATGTAAATGTAGATCCGACTAGAACCAAAAATTCGATGAAAGAACGTTCTGTGAGTTCGAAAACCGCAACTTTAAAGGTTTTCTATGCAAACGCTCGTAGCATACGCAATAAATTTTCAGATTTAGAGGGACTAGTGTTTACAGAAAATTATGATGGGATTGGCATAACAGAATCTTGGCTCAATACAGAAGATAGAGACTTTTTAGCAGAGTATTCACTTCCCGGTTATGTAATGTTTGAGAACAGCCGAATAAATAAAAATGGAGGTGGCGTTTTATTTTATATCAAAGAAAGTCTTAACCCGACCCTCGTGTCAAAACCTCAAATTGTGAACGTCGACACATCTTTTGTGCTAATAAAGAATAATAAAGGTACAAAAATAATACTTGCGTTAATATACAGACCTCGAGCTCAATCAGTGCAAACTGACCGAGAAATTTACGAACAAATTGCAGATGTAAGTAACTCACAAGATACCGTAATTTTTGGCGACTTTAATTTACCTGTGACCAAGTGGGGCGATACTCTTACTTCACACTCCGGACATGACTTGTATACGAACTTGCAAGAGAGTTCGCTTTATCAATTTGTTCGAACGCCGACCCGTGGTAATAACGTTCTTGACATTGTACTTGCAACAAAAGAAGAATTGATAGAGAATTTGAATGTTGGTGATGAATTCAGTAACAGCGACCATCGTACGATAACTTTCACTTTAAAGTTTACTAGTAACGAACCAAATAGTAGCATCGAAAAAGTCCCTAATTTCAAGAAAGCAAACTTCCATAAACTTAGAGCTATGTTTAAAGAAACTGACTGGAGCTTTTTAATTAACAATAACAACATAAATACATCTTGGAAGTTATTCGAAACCACTTACCTAAAAGCAGTGCAAGACTGCATACCATCGAAAATACGGCGTCCAGGCCATAATAATAAGCCCAAATGGTGGAATAAAGATATTTCAGACTGCCTGCTTGCTAAAAAAATTGCTAATGATAGATTAAAATCCTCACAAAATGACGAAGAACGGGTGAAATTTGTAGAGCTACGACGCAAAGCCAAAAAGTTAATTAAGCAAAGTAAAAAGACCTTAGAGATACATATTGCGAATCAAAGTAAAACAAACCCGAAAGAATTCTATAGTTATATCAGAAAGAAAAAAGTAGTTACTTCAACTGTTGGACCGTTAGTCGATGAAAATGGAGATTACACCAAAGACGAAGTACAAATGAGTAATGCCCTCAATACCTTCTTTGCATCAGTTTTTACAACAGAAGACCTCAGTGATATCCCTACACCATCGCCGATTCAGATTGATAATTCAGATGTTCTAAGCAATATCACCGTTACAGAGAGAGAAGTATTGAATTGTTTAGATAAACTCAAGGTAAATAAAACGCCAGGACCTGATACAATCTCGCCTAGAGTTCTAAAGGAAGCTAAGGATGAGCTCTCCAAACCACTGACATTACTATTCAATAAATCCATGCAGTCTGGAACTATGCCTGATCAATGGAAGCTAGCCAACGTAACACCGATATTAAAAAAAAGGCAGCAAATCCCTACCCAGTAACTATCGTCCAATTAGCTTAACCTCAGTTGTATGTAAAATGCTAGAAACGGTCAAACGAGACAGACTCGTAAATCACTTAGAAGAAAATAACATACTTAAAGATACTCAACACGGCTTTCGTAAAAAACGTTCCTGTTTAACAAACCTCTTAGACTTCTTCCACGATATCCTCAACCTCTACGATAAGAGTAAAGCTGTAGATATTATATACCTTGATTTTCAAAAGGCCTTTGACAAAGTTCCCCACAAACGTTTACTGCTAAAACTAAAAGCGAATGGAATACTAGACGGTGTGTTGAAATGGATAGAAAATTGGCTCAGCAACAGAAAGCAAAGGGTATTCATAAACGGTAAGGCATCTAAATGGACCAATGTATGTAGCGGGGTACCCCAGGGATCGGTACAAGGACCAATTCTCTTTCTAATTTACATCAACGACATAGATGAGGGTCTCACCTGTACAATCTCAAAATTTGCTGACGATACAAAAATTGCAAATAGCGTACTCTCAAAAGAACAAGTTGACGATATGCAACACAATCTAGATAAATTGTCATGTTGGGCCCAAATTTGGCAAATGAGTTTCAATGCGGATAAATGTAAAGTACTACATGTCGGATCCCTAAATGAGAAAGCAAACTATTCGATGAATGGCACTCAGCTTAAGAATGTAAACAGAGAAACCGATCTGGGAGTAACGATATCGAGTAACCTAAAACCGAGTCAATAATGTTCAGAAGTTGTTAAGAAGGCAAACAAAATAATTGGCTTTATAGGCAGGTCATTTGAGCATAAATCCAAAGAAGTTATCCTAACCCTTTACAATTCCTTAGTCCGCCCTCTTCTGGAATACTGCGTTCAATCCTGGTGCCCTTATTACCAAAAAGATATAAACAAGCTAGAACGAGTTCAATGTAGAGTTACCAAAATGATACCTAGCCTAAAGAACAAATCATAAGAAGAGCGTCTTAGAGAATTAAATCTATATTTCCTTTAACCCAGCGCAGATTAAGAGGTGACTTAATTCAAGTGTTCAAAATCATCAAAGGCATCGACAATATGAACTGTAGTAAGTACTTCACTATCGACCAATCTAATTACACGCGGGGAAACGGTTGCAAAATTATTGGTAAATCTTTTAACTCGCACGAATCTAAGAATTTCTTCTTCAATCGAGTTGTCAACTTGTGGAATGGGCTTCCCCGAAACGTTATAGACTGCATCACCGTTGATTCATTTAAACTCCGCCTAGACAAATATCTCTCATCAAACCCGCGACTGACTGCGTTTGTAAATGAATAACTTTATTTTATCCCCCCCTCAGTTACTAACCCATCTGTCCTCTACTAACTTCCTAATCCTGCCACGGACATTAGTTCCAGGGCAGTAATTCCCTTTCCAATGTTCCCTTACCCACTCTAAACCACTGTTTGGACACTTGATCCTCAGTGTTTTGGAGGACAAGCAACCTAGAAGGGTCAATATATCTGTTGTTGCTTGATTTCCTTTGTACTCCTTTGTACTAGTTGGCTCGTTCACCCACTGGGTCAACAAATTATCATTAGTAAAGTCCACAAGACGCCTACCTTCAGCATCGGCAGTTCTTGCTTCCCCGTTTACTAGGCAATTGAAGTCACCTAAGATCACCCTGGTTTTACCCTCGATGACAGCACTCAGTCTTGTGTACAGATGTTTATCCTTTTCAACATTTTGATGTGGAGGCCTGTACACCAGAACAATCCTATAGATAGAGTTACCTAGATTGAGGTCTACTCCAAGCAGTTCATGTTCTGACCTGATCTTGCAGTCAATTGGGTTTAGAAAATGTCTGATGTACAAAAGAATTCCGCCCCCTTCCTGCATGGTTCGGTCTTTGTGGAACATTGCATATCCATGTATTTCAAATTCCCCAACATAATCTCTGGTATAACTGTGAATCCAGGATTCAGTGATAGCCATTACATCGAAGCATTCTGTAGACAACAATGCCCGAAGTTCGGAGAATTTATTCCTAATTGATCTGGCATTAAATTATATATACTACCTTAAGGGGATTCTCGTTTTTCATGAACCACCTAGCTTAACCCGTTTCCCGAAGAGAAATGGGTCTCTGGGGGTAGTGCATTTTCTTGCACACTATTTCTCTGTACACTAACAGAGGTGTTGCAATTCCCTATGTTTGGTGAATCCTCACCTGAGGTAGAAGAACCACTATCTACTGTAGTGGTTCAGAAATTGGCAACTGAGGTGTAGAGTCTAGAGGGAGTTGCGAGGCATCTCTCAATCTATTGGGGAACTCTGCCATTTGTTGAGAGGTATTCTTGCTCTCAGAGAGACGAACTCCTTCATTTGTTGGGACCTCTTTTGGAAGTTTGAGATCAACTGCTGGTGATGATTTGTTCTTTCCATGCTCGTTGATGCTTTCTACATTTTTGCTTGCCCTAAGCAAGCTGTAAAGTTGGTGATTTAGGAAATCACCAAGCTTGATTTTACCGCTAGTGCTTAAGTGCACACTTTCACAGAGGTAGAGGTTGCGCTTCCCATAGAACTTATCAAATGGGTCCACAAATCTCACCCCTTTCTGGGTACACAGCTTTCGGCTAACCAACCATTTAAGCCTATTGTTTTGCTGGTAGCACAATCCCCTCCATACATCCTGGGCAAAATACCAAGTATCATGCCTCTGTCTGTCTGGAGTCGGAGCTCATCAGCCAGAGTCATGACCTCTCCTATTATTGACTCTGTGGCACCGACTTTATTTTTTTGAGAAACAGGTCGTTACCCCTGACCTGGGCTATTATTGTCGTCCCCTTAGTCTTGGACCAGACTTTTTCCCCCCTTCCTTTGTGATCTGGGAAGTCCTTGCACCTGCGAGGCTCTTCACCTTTCTCACATCTCGATGAAACTTAACAAAGTGAGACTCTTGGCCTTTGACCTGAGAATCCCCAATTTAAATTGTTTTCGTCTCTTTGTCACTAACGAGACCAAACCTGCTTGACATGTTAAGTTTGGTCCCTTTATTGTTTGAATGATTCATAGTAGGCTTAACATTTTGCTGCCCACTCTGCACTTGACGATCTTTTTTTCCTCCGTTCTGTGAGGATTTAGGGAAGTCATACTGACTTTTGGCATGGTCTAGAACTGTGATTCTCAACCTTTCCTCAGTCATTTACCCCCTCGGCTTGATGTATTTCGCCATTTACCTCCTTACACCCATACAAAAAATGTATAGCCGCCATAAAGGCTCACAAAATACAGAGGATAGAAACAAAAATAATGTTTAAGGTTTGCACGAAGTAAAATATGATAAAGGATATAAATATACAGTCCACTTATATCAAACAAGATCAAACAACAATACCAGAAGCATTATCAGTGGGAACACTGCTGATTCATTGAGTCAACAGTTTATATATTCGAGGATCTGTTGAAAACAACGCTACTTCTATGTCGTCGTTGGCTTTTAGGCAGTTTTTGGTCTTAGTCTTCATTGCTACTAAAGTAGAGAACCTTGATTCACATAACTATCTAGTGACAAAAGGAACAAGCAATCTGAAGGCACGCTGAGTAAGAAGTGGGATTGAATTTATGATTTTCATACAAAATTTGTCATAAACATTTTTATGTTTTTCATTAATACATATCTGAGGATACAAGATCAATCAAAACTTCTTTTGCTGGGTCGTCATCCTTCATGTCTGGCAGATCAGTGGTTAAAGTTCTTGATATCCATCTATCTCTAGAAATCATGTCTTCTGAAATATAGCCAGTGACCCTTCAAGATTTTCAAATGTGCTGTGATGTTTTCTTTTATCTCGGATAACACACCATCCAAGTTTGGAAAATGTGCAATGTTACTTTGGCGAACTCTTCGTAAACTGAATTTTTCCTAGATTAGAGGGGTTATTTTTTACAATGTCTTCCCTGTTTCTCTAAACCTAAAACAGGTTAGGCCTAGTCATGTATAGCGTAATATAGAATTAATATTGATTTTTCAGGTATGATATATTTACCCCATGCCATGTATATTTTTACCCCCAGGGGGTAAACCCCCAGGGGGTAAATTTACCCCTGGTTGAGAATTCCCTCTAGAAGACTGAATCTATTTGAGGTGTTAACCTCATATTCCTGTCTAGTTGTTTGTTTTCTTTTTGTGTGTGGCTTCTCTGCAAGCATAGCGAGGGTCACTAGCACTAGCAGTAGCAGGAATTGCAGCCTCTTCTGTAGTTGCTGCTTCAATTGTTGCCTCCTCGAATGGCACTACATTCTTATTTTGCTTAATTGCACCTGCATAACTTATACTGGTGTTTGAAGGAATGGCTGCCACTCTCTCAATAGCTTCAGTTCTAAGGCTATTTATTGCCTCTTTCAACTCTTCTATTATTTTATTCCTTCAGAAACTTTGTTCTTTAGAATTGTATGTTCTGTCTCTTTGCTTTAATTGTTCCTTAATCCCAGCTACATCCTTAAGGAGTTTGCCTTCTATCTCACAGCAGAGACAGATTATCATGGTGGATGTTGGCATATACACCTTCTTTGAGGTCGATGCACCACTTTAGCTTTTGCACTTAGCGCAAGTTGCTTTGAGTTTTGTAGTACTAGTAGCTGACATGGTTTTAGATTTGTTCTAACAGTTCAAATAATGTGTAAGGGCTTCTAACTTCATGGAAAACTAATGACCAATACAATGCTATAAAAAGGGAGAGAGAGAGAGAGAGAGAGAGAGAGAGAGAGAGAGAGAGAGAGAGAGAGAGAGAGAGAGGGGGAGGGGGAATAGCGAGAGAGGGCAGCATTGTCGCATATTATGAAATCTAAGGAGAGATAGCAATAGAAAATGTGGCAGCAAGAGGGGTAACTATAAGAAGTATAACAGCATTAGACCAGACTACCACACACAACTCTTATCTCACTTATGTAACACTGTTTACCCAACACAATGCACACACTGTACTTCTAAACCCGCCAGAAATAATTAAGAGGGCTTATATGCTCCTTAGACCTCTATTAAGTTTTTCTAACAATACCCCTAACACCCTTTTTCGGGATGCATTTGTACATATTTTGGTAGAAAAGTGGTTCGGGCAAAGGCTGGTTCCGCCTATATTGGAGGCTGGCTATCGCTCGGCAGAACAAAATTGACACCAAAATGTCACAAAAGGACTTTAAATCGCCAAATTTATAGGGAAAATATATTTTAATCTCAAAACTAATAGCGTTAAGCATGAAGGAGAAGGGGGATCAGACAACGCCCCTCCCCCCTTAACCAGCCCAGCACACAGAACGCTCGCCTCACTTATTTAGCACTGTTTACACCAACACAATACTCCACCACCCACTGCCAGCCCACCCCACCCGCTAGGAAGGAATTAAGAGGGTTATTCTGGACCCCCTTACCTCTCATGTTTTGCCCCATTAGGTTTGACATTTTAAGACATTCACCCTATTAGTTAGCTAATTTAATACCTTTCGCCACATTTATGTTTTCAATTTCAGACCATTCACCCCACTTTTTGTAAATTCTTAAATCTGTTGTGACATTTAGTTGCCGATGTTTTTGTTCTGGCGAGTGATAGCAAGCCTGTAATTTAGGAGAAATCAGCCATCGGCCAG
>JBAKBP010028149.1:0-29045 GCA_037953745.1 Lithodes maja | reverse complement strand
GTTAACATTGAATTGACCAAAATAATATTCTCTGGAAAAATATTTTCTGAGATTGGACACTAAAGTGAATTGGTCTTGTATGGTGGAGACACAAAACGGGATTTAGAGCCTCTATAACTGGGCTATCTACACGAGAGGTAGACATATAATAGAGCTAAAATCACCCTAAAAACTAGGCTAGTTAACATTGAATTGACCAAAATAATATTATCTGGAAAAATATTTTCTGAGATTGGACACTAAAGTGAATTGGTCTTGTATGGTGGAGACACAAAACGGGATTTAGAGCCTCTATAACTGGGCTATCTACACGAGAGGTAGACATATAATAGAGCTAAAATCACCCTAAAAACTAGGCTAGTTAACATTGAATTGACCAAAATAATATTCTCTGGAAAAATATTTTCTGAGATTGGACACTAAAGTGAATTGGTCTTGTATGGTGGAGACACAAAACGGGATTTAGAGCCTCTATAACTGGGCTATCTACACGAGAGGTAGACATATAATAGAGCTAAAATCACCCTAAAAACTAGGCTAGTTAACATTGAATTGACCAAAATAATATTATCTGGAATTTTTTTTTCTGAGATTGGACACTAAAGTGAATTGGTCTTGTATGGTGGAGACATAAAACGGGATTTAGAGCCTCTATAACTGGGCTATCTACACGAGAGGTAGACATATAATAGAGCTAAAATCACCCTAAAAACTAGGCTAATTAACATTGAATTGACAAAATAATATTTTCTCGAAAACTATTTTCTGAGATTGGACACTAAAGTGAATTGGTCTTGTATGGTGGAGACATAAAACGGGATTTAGAGCCTCTATAACTGGGCTATCTACACGAGAGGTAGACATATAATAGAGCTAAAATCACCCTAAAAACTAGGCTAATTATCATTGAATTGACAAAATAATATTTTCTCGAAAACTATTTTCTGAGATTGGACACTAAAGTGAATTGGTCTTGTATGGTGGAGACATAAAACGGGATTTAGAGCCTCTATAACTGGGCTATCTACACGAGAGGTAGACATATAATAGAGCTAAAATCACCCTAAAAACTAGGCTAATTAACATTGAATTGACAAAATAATATTTTCTCAAAAACTATTTTCTGAGATTGGACACTAAAGTGAATTGGTCTTGTATGGTGGAGACATAAAACGGGATTTAGAGCCTCTATAACTGGGCTATCTACACGAGAGGTAGACATATAATAGAGCTAAAATCACCCTAAAAACTAGGCTAATTAATATTGAATTGACAAAATAATATTTTCTCAAAAACTATTTTCTGAGATTGGACACTAAAGTGAATTAGTCTTGTATGGTGGAGACATAAAACGGGATTTAGAGCCTCTATAACTGGGTTATCTTAATACATGAAACGTAGACATATAATAGAGCTAAAATCACCCTAAAAACTAGGCTAATTAACATTGAATTGACCAAAATAATATTATCTCAAAAACTATTTTCTGAGATTGGACACTAAAGTGAATTGGTCTTGTATGGTGGAGACATAAAACGGGATTTAGAGCCTCTATAACTGGGTTATCTTAATACATGAGACGTAGACATATAATAGAGCTAAAATCACCCTAAAAACTAGGCTAATTAACATTGAATTGACCAAAATAATATTCTCTGGAAAAATATTTTCTGAGATTGGACACTAAAGTGAATTGGTCTTGTATGGTGGAGACATAAAACGGGATTTAGAGCCTCTATAACTGGGCTATCTACACGAGAGGTAGACATATAATAGAGCTAAAATCACCCTAAAAACTAGGATAGTTAACATTGAATTGACCAAAATAATATTCTCTGGAAAAATATTTTCTGAGATTGGACACTAAAGTGAATTGGTCTTGTATGGTGGAGACACAAAACGGGATTTAGAGCCTCTATAACTGGGCTATCTACACGAGAGGTAGACATATAATAGAGCTAAAATCACCCTAAAAACTAGGCTAGTTAACATTGAATTGACCAAAATAATATTCTCTGGAAAAATATTTTCTGAGATTGGACATTAAAGTGAATTGGTCTTGTATGGTGGAGACACAAAACGGGATTTAGAGCCTCTATAACTGGGCTATCTACACGAGAGGTAGACATATAATAGAGCTAAAATCACCCTAAAAACTAGGCTAGTTAACATTGAATTGACCAAAATAATATTCTCTGGAAAAATATTTTCTGAGATTGGACACTAAAGTGAATTGGTCTTGTATGGTGGAGACACAAAACGGGATTTAGAGCCTATATAACTGGGCTATCTACACGAGAGGTAGACATATAATAGAGCTAAAATCACCCTAAAAACTAGGCTAGTTAACATTGAATTGACCAAAATAATATTCTCTGGAAACATATTTTCTGAGATTGGACACTAAAGTGAATTGGTCTTGTATGGTGGAGACACAAAACGGGATTTAGAGCCTCTATAACTGGGCTATCTACACGAGAGGTAGACATATAATAGAGCTAAAATCACCCTAAAAACTAGGCTAGTTAACATTGAATTGACCAAAATAATATTCTCTGGAAAAATATTTTCTGAGATTGGACACTAAAGTGAATTGGTCTTGTATGGTGGAGACACAAAACGGGATTTAGAGCCTCTATAACTGGGCTATCTACACGAGAGGTAGACATATAATAGAGCTAAAATCACCCTAAAAACTAGGCTAGTTAACATTGAATTGACCAAAATAATATTCTCTGGAAAAATATTTTCTGAGATTGGACACTAAAGTGAATTGGTCTTGTATGGTGGAGACACAAAACGGGATTTAGAGCCTCTATAACTGGGCTATCTACACGAGAGGTAGACATATAATAGAGCTAAAATCACCCTAAAAACTAGGCTAGTTAACATTGAATTGACCAAAATAATATTCTCTGGAAAAATATTGTCTGAGATTGGACACTAAAGTGAATTGGTCTTGTATGGTGGAGACACAAAACGGGATTTAGAGCCTCTATAACTGGGCTATCTACACGAGAGGTAGACATATAATAGAGCTAAAATCACCCTAAAAACTAGGCTAATTAACATTGAATTGACATAATAATATTTTCTCAAAAACTATTTTCTGAGATTGGACACTAAAGTGAATTGGTCTTGTATGGTGGAGACATAAAACGGGATTTAGAGCCTCTATAACTGGGCTATCTACACGAGAGGTAGACATATAATAGAGGTAAAATCACCCTAAAAACTAGGCTAATTAACATTGAATTGACAAAATAATATTTTCTCAAAAACTATTTTCTGAGATTGGACACTAAAGTGAATTGGTCTTGTATGGTGGAGACATAAAACGGGATTTAGAGCCTCTATAACTGGGCTATCTACACGAGAGGTAGACATATAATAGAGCTAAAATCACCCTAAAAACTAGGCTAATTAACATTGAATTGACAAAATAATATTTTCTCAAAAACTATTTTCTGTGATTGGACACTAAAGTGAATTGGTCTTGTATGGTGGAGACATAAAACGGGATTTAGAGCCTCTATAACTGGGCTATCTACACGAGAGGTAGATATATAATAGAGCTAAAATCACCCTAAAAACTAGGCTAATTAACATTGAATTGACAAAATAATATTTTCTCAAAAACTATTTTCTGAGATTGGACACTAAAGTGAATTGGTCTTGTATGGTGGAGACATAAAACGAGATTTAGAGCCTCTATAACTGGGCTATCTACACGAGAGGTAGACATATAATAGAGCTAAAATCACCCTAAAACCTAGGCTAATTAACATTGAATTGACAAAATAATATTTTCTCAAAAACTATTTTCTGAGATTGGACACTAAAGTGAATTGGTCTTGTATGGTGGAGACACAACACGGGATTTAGAGCCTCTATAACTGGGCTATCTACACGAGAGGTAGACATATAATAGAGCTAAAATCACCCTAAAAACTAGGCTAGTTAACATTGAATTGACCAAAATAATATTCTCTGGAAAAATATTTTCTGAGATTGGACACTAAAGTGAATTGGTCTTGTATGGTGGAGACACAAAACGGGATTTAGAGCCTCTATAACTGGGCTATCTACACGAGAGGTAGACATATAATAGAGCTAAAATCACCCTAAAAACTAGGCTAGTTAACATTGAATTGACCAAAATAATATTCTCTGGAAAAATATTTTCTGAGATTGGACACCAAAGTGAATTGGTCTTGTATGGTGGAGACACAAAACGGGATTAGAGCCTCTATAACTGGGCTATCTACACGAGAGGTAGACATATAATAGAGCTAAAATCACCCTAAAAACTAGGCTAGTTAACATTGAATTGACCAAAATAATATTATCTGGAAAAATATTTTCTGAGATTGGACACTAAAGTGAATTGGTCTTGTATGGTGGAGACATAAAACGGGATTTAGAGCCTCTATAACTGGGCTATCTACACGAGAGGTAGACATATAATAGACCTAAAATCACCCTAAAAACTAGGCTAATTAACATTGAATTGACAAAATAATATTTTCTCGAAAAATATTTTCTGAGATTGGACACTAAAGTGAATTGGTCTTGTATGGTGGAGACATAAAACGGGATTTAGAGCCTCTATAACTGGGCTATCTACACGAGAGGTAGACATATAATAGAGCTAAAATCACCCTAAAAACTAGGCTAATTAACATTGAATTGACAAAATAATATTTTCTCGAAAACTATTTTCTGAGATTGGACACTAAAGTGAATTGGTCTTGTATGGTGGAGACATAAAACGGGATTTAGAGTCTCTATAACTGGGCTATCTACACGAGAGGTAGACATATAATAGAGCTAAAATCACCCTAAAAACTAGGCTAATTAACATTGAATTGACAAAATAATATTTTCTCAAAAACTATTTTCTGAGATTGGACACTAAAGTGAATTGGTCTTGTATGGTGGAGACATAAAACGGGATTTAGAGCCTCTATAACTGGGCTATCTACACGAGAGGTAGACATATAATAGAGCTAAAATCACCCTAAAAACTAGGCTAATTAATATTGAATTGACAAAATAATATTTTCTCAAAAACTATTTTCTGAGATTGGACACTAAAGTGAATTGGTCTTGTATGGTGGAGACATAAAACGGGATTTAGAGCCTCTATAACTGGGTTCTCTTAATACATGAGACGTAGACATATAATAGAGCTAAAATCACCCTAAAAACTAGGCTAATTAACATTGAATTGACCAAAATAATATTCTCTCAAAAACTATTTTCTGAGATTGGACACTAAAGTGAATTGGTCTTGTATGGTGGAGACATAAAACGGGATTTAGAGCCTCTATAACTGGGTTATCATAATACATGAGACGTAGACATATAATAGAGCTAAAATCACCCTAAAAACTAGGCTAATTAACATTGAATTGACCAAAATAATATTCTCTGGAAAAATATTTTCTGAGATTGGACACTAAAGTGAATTGGTCTTGTATGGTGGAGACATAAAACGGGATTTAGAGCCTCTATAACTGGGCTATCTACACGAGAGGTAGACATATAATAGAGCTAAAATCACCCTAAAAACTAGGCTAGTTAACATTGAATTGACCAAAATAATATTCTCTGGAAAAATATTTTCTGAGATTGGACACTAAAGTGAATTGGTCTTGTATGGTGGAGACACAAAACGGGATTTAGAGCCTCTATAACTGGGCTATCTACACGAGAGGTAGACATATAATAGAGCTAAAATCACCCTAAAAACTAGGCTAGTTAACATTGAATTGACCAAAATAATATTCTCTGGAAAAATATTTTCTGAGATTGGACATTAAAGTGAATTGGTCTTGTATGGTGGAGACACAAAACGGGATTTAGAGCCTCTATAACTGGGCTATCTACACGAGAGGTAGACATATAATAGAGCTAAAATCACCCTAAAAACTAGGCTAGTTAACATTGAATTGACCAAAATAATATTCTCTGGAAAAATATTTTCTGAGATTGGACACTAAAGTGAATTGGTCTTGTATGGTGGAGACACAAAACGGGATTTAGAGCCTCTATAACTGGGCTATCTACACGAGAGGTAGACATATAATAGAGCTAAAATCACCCTAAAAACGAGGCTAGTTAACCTTGAATTGACCAAAATAATATTCTCTGGAAAAATATTTTCTGAGATTGGACACTAAAGTGAATTGGTCTTGTATGGTGGAGACACAAAACGGGATTTAGAGCCTCTATAACTGGGCTATCTACACGAGAGGTAGACATATAATAGAGCTAAAATCACCCTAAAAACTAGGCTAGTTAACATTGAATTGACCAAAATAATATTCTCTGGAAAAATATTTTCTGAGATTGGACACTAAAGTGAATTGGTCTTGTATGGTGGAGACACAAAACGGGATTTAGAGCCTCTATAACTGGGCTATCTACACGAGAGGTAGACATATAATAGAGCTAAAATCACCCTAAAAACTAGGCTAGTTAACACTGAATTGACCAAAATAATATTCTCTGGAAAAATATTTTCTGAGATTGGACACTAAAGTGAATTGGTCTTGTATGGTGGAGACACAAAACGGGATTTAGAGCCTCTATAACTGGGCTATCTACACGAGAGGTAGACATATAATAGAGCTAAAATCACCCTAAAAACTAGGCTAGTTAACATTGAATTGACCAAAATAATATTCTCTGGAAAAATATTGTCTGAGATTGGACACTAAAGTGAATTGGTCTTGTATGGTGGAGACACAAAACGGGATTTAGAGCCTCTATAACTGGGCTATCTACACGAGAGGTAGACATATAATAGAGCTAAAATCACCCTAAAAACTAGGCTAATTAACATTGAATTGACATAATAATATTTTCTCAAAAACTATTTTCTGAGATTGGACACTAAAGTGAATTGGTCTTGTATGGTGGAGACATAAAACGGGATTTAGAGCCTCTATAACTGGGCTATCTACACGAGAGGTAGACATATAATAGAGCTAAAATCACCCTAAAAACTAGGCTAATTAACATTGAATTGACAAAATAATATTTTCTCAAAAACTATTTTCTGAGATTGGACACTAAAGTGAATTGGTCTTGTATGGTGGAGACATAAAACGGGATTTAGAGCCTCTATAACTGGGCTATCTACACGAGAGGTAGACATATAATAGAGCTAAAATCACCCTAAAAACTAGGCTAATTAACATTGAATTGACAAAATAATATTTTCTCAAAAACTTTTTTTTGAGATTGGACACTAAAGTGAATTGGTCTTGTATGGTGGAGACATAAAACGGGATTTAAAGCCTCTATAACTGGGCTATCTACACGAGAGGTAGACATATAATAGAGCTAAAATCACCCTAAAAACTAGGCTAATTAATATTTAATTGACAAAATAATATTTTCTCAAAAACTATTTTCTGAGATTGGACACTAAAGTGAATTGGTATTGTATAGGGGAGACATAAAACGGGATTTAGAGCCTCTATAACTGGGCTATCTACACGAGAGGTAGACATATAATAGAGCTAAAATCACCCTAAAAACTAGGCTAATTAACATTGAATTGACAAAATAATATTTTCTCAAAAACTATTTTCTGAGATTGGACACTAAAGTGAATTGGTCTTGTATGGTGGAGACATAAAACGGGATTTAGAGCCTCTATAAATGGGTTATCTTAATACATGAGACGTAGACATATAATAGAGCTAAAATCACCCTAAAAACTAGGCTAATTAACATTGAATTGACAAAATAATATTTTCTCAAAAACTATTTTCTGAGATTGGACACTAAAGTGAATTGGTCTTGTATGGTGGAGACATAAAACGGGATTTAGAGCCTCTATAACTGGGTTATCTTAATACATGAGACGTAGACATATAATAGAGCTAAAATCACCCTAAAAACTAGGCTAATTAACATTGAATTGACCAAAATAATATTTTCTCAAAAACTATTTTCTGAGATTGGACACTAATGTGAATTGGTCTTGTATGGTGGAGACATAAAACGGGATTTAGAGCCTCTATAACTGGGTTATCTTAATACATGAAACGTAGACATATAATAGAGCTAAAATCACCCTAAAAACAAGGCTAATTAACATTGAATTGACCAAAATAATATTTTCTCAAAAACTATTTTCTGAGATTGGACACTAAAGTGAATTGGTCTTGTATGGTGGAGACATAAAACGGGATTTAGAGCCTCTATAACTGGGCTATCTACACGAGAGGTAGACATATAATAGATCTAAAATCACCCTAAAAACTAGGGTAATTAACATTGAATTGACAAAATAATATTTTCTCAAAAACTATTTTCTGAGATTGGACACTAAAGTGAATTGGTCTTGTATGGTGGAGACATAAAACGGGATTTAGAGCCTCTATAACTGGGCTATCTACACGAGAGGTAGACATATAATAGAGCTAAAATCACCCTAAAAACTAGGCTAATTAACATTGAATTGACAAAATAATATTTTCTCAAAAACTATTTTCTGAGATTGGACACTAAAGTGAATTGGTCTTGTATGGTGGAGACATAAAACGGGATTTAGAGCCTCTATAACTGGGCTATCTACACGAGAGGTAGACATATTAAAATGTAAAACTTGCAAACTAAACAAACCAAAATTGGGACAAGGACAATATAAAGTCAAATTAAATCATCAAAATCGCTATGTGGAAACAACGCTTACTAAAATGAAAATCACTAAATAAAAGAACACAATCCACCACATAGGGTGTACATTACTACATGAGCAAGTTAATCTGTTTCCCAAGCAAACTAATCGCACATATAACAACGCACTATCGTCACGTTAAAGGAAGTAGTCAAGTTTGGGTAGTCCGGGACGTTCTGGCAAATTTGACTAAACTCTGCATGAATAAAGAAACTAAATGTTAAATGTCAAAATATTATTTAAAATCAAATTTGCAACATGACAAGACATTAACAATAGTACAAAATACAAATATTGATAAGATATCTATACTATTACAAAATAATATATAAAATACAGTACAGCACTCACTAACGATAGTGCTATCGGGTAGGTACCTGTAAGCATAGCATGCCTCAAGTGACCCCTATCAATAACTACCCTACAAATAACCTACATTTATAGCACAAATAAACTAAGGAAATCGCAAAAGTAAGCAATTGATACTATCGACAATGAATACATATAATATAAAGACAAATAATTGCAAAATATGAAGTAACAACAGATTTAAACAAAGAGTACTCTTTTAACAAGAACAATAAATTTAAAAAATCATCAATATTAATATTAATAATAGAAAAAGAAAAAGAAAAAGATAAACAATAAATACAGACAAAAAACAATAAATACAGACAAAAAGTAAGCAGAGGTTATACAAGAAACTTCAAGTTAAAAAGGCTTGATTAAAATTATTGATGTCAAATTTTAGAATACAGTCACAATAATTGACCCTAAAAAGATTAAATTTATGGAACAATTTACTTGCCTCAAAACCTCTGTCCACTAAGAGTCTGTATAGTAACCTAGCTCTAGCCCAAAAGTCATCTACTTTAGTGCAGATTTTACAAAATCTTATTAATTGGGAATAAAAACAATTATAAGTTATTTTACTATCGATATTACTACTAGGGAAAGGAAAGTTTATTACGTTAAAATTAAAATCATCAACTTTGTGATATACTTTAAGTATGCACTGTTCATTAACAATCTCTATATTTATATCAAGAAAATTTTCAACTTTATAATTTACGTTACATTGTGTGAGGGGAATAGAATTAGGGTAAATAAGTTTAGCAACTTGATTAAAATTTAACAAATTGCAAACAAGAATATCATCAATATATCTACTATTATTACTTAACAGTTTAGCAAGTGCTAATTTTTCTGGGATTTTATTTTTCTTGCTACTGTCAACTAAGTCTTTTATATATTTAAATTCTAAAGCAAGCAAGAATAAGTCTGCAATTAAAGGGCTAGCATTTCCACCCATAGGAATTCCTAATATTTGTTTGAAAATGTACGGGCCGAATCTAACATAAGTATTGAAAAGGAGGAATTTAAGGGCATCTTTAAGTTTAGTTCTATCAAAATATACAGAACTAGTGGGAGTAGAGCTAAGTGATGCATTATTAAAATATGTATAAACATTTATGAAATAATTACCATTCCCAACGAACCTGTCAAAGTGCAAATCTATAATAAAGCAAAGCTCTGAATATACTAAATCTAAAGGCAAATTGGTATACAAATAATATATTGGTATACATATAATAGAGCTAAAATCACCCTAAAAACTAGGCTAATTAACATTGAATTGACAAAATAATATTTTCTCAAAAACTATTTTCTGAGATTGGACACTAAAGTGAATTGGTCTTGTATGGTGGAGACATAAAACGGGATTTAGAGCCTCTATAACTGGGTTATCTTAATACATGAGACGTAGACATATAATAGAGCTAAAATCACCCTAAAAACTAGGCTAATTAACATTGAATTGACAACTAATATTCTCAGGAAAAATATTTTCTGAGATTGGACACTAAAGTGAATTGGTCTTGTATGGTGGATACACAAAACGGGATTTAGAGCCTCTATAACTGGACTATCTACACGAGAGGTAGACATATAATAGAGCTAAAATCACCCTAAAAACTAGGCTAGTTAACATTGAATTGACCAAAATAATATTCTCTGGAAAAATATTTTCTGAGATTGGACACTAAAGTGAATTGGTCTTGTATGGTGGAGACACAAAACGGGATTTAGAGCCTCTATAACTGGGCTATCTACACGAGAGGTAGACATATAATAGAGCTAAAATCACCCTAAAAACTAGGCTAGTTAACATTGAATTGACCAAAATAATATTCTCTGGAAAAATATTTTCTGAGATTGGACACTAAAGTGAATTGGTCTTGTATGGTGGAGACACAAAACGGGATTTAGAGCCTCTATAACTGGGCTATCTACACGAGAGGTAGACATATAATAGAGCTAAAATCACCCTAAAAACTAGGCTAGTTAACATTGAATTGACCAAAATAATATTCTCTGGAAAAATATTTTCTGAGATTGGACACTAAAGTGAATTGGTCTTGTATGGTGGAGACACAAAACGGGATTTAGAGCCTCTATAACTGGGCTATCTACACGAGAGGTAGACATATAATAGAGCTAAAATCACCCTAAAAACTAGGCTAGTTAACATTGAATTGACCAAAATAATATTCTCTGGAAAAATATTTTCTGAGATTGGACACTAAAGTGAATTGGTCTTGTATGGTGGAGACACAAAACGGGATTTAGAGCCTCTATAACTGGGCTATCTACACGAGAGGTAGACATATAATAGAGCTAAAATCACCCTAAAAACTAGGCTAATTAACATTGAATTGACAAAATAATATTTTCTCAAAAACTATTTTCTGAGATTGGACACTAAAGTGAATTGGTCTTGTATGGTGGAGACATAAAACGGGATTTAAAGCCTCTATAACTGGGCTATCTACACGAGAGGTAGACATATAATAGAGCTAAAATCACCCTAAAAACTAGGCTAATTAATAGTGAATTGACAAAATAATATTTTCTCAAAAACTATTTTCTGAGATTGGACACTAAAGTGAATTGGTATTGTATAGGGGAGACATAAAACGGGATTTAGAGCCTCTATAACTGGGCTATCTACACTAGAGGTAGACATATAATAGAGCTAAAATCACCCTAAAAACTAGGCTAATTAACATTGAATTGACAAAATAATATTTTCTCAAAAACTATTTTCTGAGATTGGACACTAAAGTGAATTGGTCTTGTATGGTGGAGACATAAAACGGGATTTAGAGCCTCTATAACTGGGCTATCTACACGAGAGGTAGACATATAATAGATCTAAAATCACCCTAAAAACTAGGGTAATTAACATTGAATTGACAAAATAATATTTTCTCAAAAACTATTTTCTGAGATTGGACACTAAAGTGAATTGGTCTTGTATGGTGGAGACATAAAACGGGATTTAGAGCCTCTATAACTGGGCTATCTACACGAGAGGTAGACATATAATAGAGCTAAAATCACCCTAAAAACTAGGCTAATTAACATTGAATTGACAAAATAATATTTTCTCAAAAACTATTTTCTGAGATTGGACACTAAAGTGAATTGGTCTTGTATGGTGGAGACATAAAACGGGATTTAGAGCCTCTATAACTGGGCTATCTACACGAGAGGTAGACATATAATAGAGCTAAAATCACCCTAAAAACTAGGCTAATTAACATTGAATTGACAAAATAATATTTTCTCAAAAACTATTTTCTGAGATTGGACACTAAAGTGAATTGGTCTTGTATGGTGGAGACATAAAACGGGATTTAGAGCCTCTATAACTGGGTTATCTTAATACATGAGACGTAGACATATAATAGAGCTAAAATCACCCTAAAAACTAGGCTAATTAACATTGAATTGACAAATAATATTCTCAGGAAAAATATTTTCTGAGATTGGACACTAAAGTGAATTGGTCTTGTATGGTGGAGACACAAAACGGGATTTAGAGCCTCTATAACTGGACTATCTACACGAGAGGTAGACATATAATAGAGCTAAAATCACCCTAAAAACTAGGCTAGTTAACATTGAATTGACCAAAATAATATTCTCTGGAAAAATATTTTCTGAGATTGGACACTAAAGTGAATTGGTCTTGTATGGTGGAGACACAAAACGGGATTTAGAGCCTCTATAACTGGGCTATCTACACGAGAGGTAGACATATAATAGAGCTAAAATCACCCTAAAAACTAGGCTAGTTAACATTGAATTGACCAAAATAATATTCTCTGGAAAAATATTTTCTGAGATTGGACACTAAAGTGAATTGGTCTTGTATGGTGGAGACACAAAACGGGATTTAGAGCCTCTATAACTGGGCTATCTACACGAGAGGTAGACATATAATAGAGCTAAAATCACCCTAAAAACTAGGCTAGTTAACATTGAATTGACCAAAAAAATATTCTCTGGAAAAATATTTTCTGAGATTGGACACTAAAGTGAATTGGTCTTGTATGGTGGAGACACAAAACGGGATTTAGAGCCTCTATAACTGGGCTATCTACACGAGAGGTAGACATATAATAGAGCTAAAATCACCCTAAAAACTAGGCTAGTTAACATTGAATTGACCAAAATAATATTCTCTGGAAAAATATTTTCTGAGATTGGACACTAAAGTGAATTGGTCTTGTATGGTGGAGACACAAAACGGGATTTAGAGCCTCTATAACTGGGCTATCTACACGAGAGGTAGACATATAATAGAGCTAAAATCACCCTAAAAACTAGGCTAGTTAACATTGAATTGACCAAAATAATATTCTCTGGAAAAATATTTTCTGAGATTGGACACTAAAGTGAATTGGTCTTGTATGGTGGAGACACAAAACGGGATTTAGAGCCTCTATAACTGGGCTATCTACACGAGAGGTAGACATATAATAGAGCTAAAATCACCCTTAAAACTAGGCTAGTTAACATTGAATTGACCAAAATAATATTCTCTGGAAAAATATTTTCTGAGATTGGACACTAAAGTGAATTGGTCTTGCATGGTGGAGACACAAAACGGGATTTAGAGCCTCTATAACTGGGCTATCTACACGAGAGGTAGACATATAATAGAGCTAAAATCACCCTAAAAACTAGGCTAGTTAACATTGAATTGACCAAAATAATATTCTCTGGAAAAATATTTTCTGAGATTGGACACTAAAGTGAATTGGTCTTGTATGGTGGAGACACAAAACGGGATTTAGAGCCTCTATAACTGGGCTATCTACACGAGAGGTAGACATATAATAGAGCTAAAATCACCCTAAAAACTAGGCTAGTTAACATTGAATTGACCAAAATAATATTATCTGGAAAAATATTTTCTGAGATTGGACACTAAAGTGAATTGGACTTGTATGGTGGAGACATAAAACGGGATTTAGAGCCTCTATAACTGGGCTATCTACACGAGAGGTAGACATATAATAGAGCTAAAATCACCCTAAAAACTAGGCTAATTAACATTGAATTGACAAAATAATATGTTCTCGAAAACTATTTTCTGAGATTGGACACTAAAGTGAATTGGTCTTGTATGGTGGAGACATAAAACGGGATTTAGAGCCTATATAACTGGGCTATCTACACGAGAGGTAGACATATAATAGAGCTAAAATCACCCTAAAAACTAGGCTAATTAACATTGAATTGACAAAATAATATTTTCTCGAAAACTATTTTCTGAGATTGGACACTAAAGTGAATTGGTCTTGTATGGTGGAGACATAAAACGGGATTTAGAGCCTCTATAACAGGGCTATCTACACGAGAGGTAGACATATAATAGAGCTAAAATCACCCTAAAAACTAGGCTAATTAACATTGAATTGACAAAATAATATTTTCTCAAAAACTATTTTCTGAGATTGGACACTAAAGTGAATTGGTCTTGTATGGTGGAGACATAAAACGGGATTTAGAGCCTCTATAACTGGGCTATCTACACGAGAGGTAGACATATAATAGAGCTAAAATCACCCTAAAAACTAGGCTAATTAATATTGAATTGACAAAATAATATTTTCTCAAAAACTATTTTCTGAGATTGGACACTAAAGTGAATTGGTCTTGTATGGTGGAAACATAAAACGGGATTTAGAGCCTCTATAACTGGGTTATCTTAATACATGAGACGTAGACATATAATAGAGCTAAAATCACCCTAAAAACTAGGCTAATTAACATTGAATTGACCAAAATAATATTCTCTCAAAAACTATTTTCTGAGATTGGACACTAAAGTGAATTGGTCTTGTATGGTGGAGACATAAAACGGGATTTAGAGCCTCTATAACTGGGTTATCTTAATAGATGAGACGTAGACATATAATAGAGCTAAAATCACCCTAAAAACTAGGCTAATTAACATTGAATTGACCAAAATAATATTCTCTGGAAAAATATTTTCTGAGATTGGACACTAAAGTGAATTGGTCTTGTATGGTGGAGACATAAAACGGGATTTAGAGCCTCTATAACTGGGCTATCTACACGAGAGGTAGACATATAATAGAGCTAAAATCACCCTAAAAACTAGGCTAATTAACATTGAATTGACATAATAATATTTTCTCAAAAACTATTTTCTGAGATTGGACACTAAAGTGAATTGGTCTTGTATGGTGGAGACATAAAACGGGATTTAGAGCCTCTATAACTGGGCTATCTACACGAGAGGTAGACATATAATAGAGCTAAAATCACCCTAAAAACTAGGCTAATTAACATTGAATTGACAAAATAATATTTTCTCAAAAACTATTTTCTGAGATTGGACACTAAAGTGAATTGGTCTTGTATGGTGGAGACATAAAACGGGATTTAGAGCCTCTATAACTGGGCTATCTACACGAGAGGTAGACATATAATAGAGCTAAAATCACCCTAAAAACTAGGCTAATTAACATTGAATTGACAAAATAATATTTTCTCAAAAACTATTTTCTGAGATTGGACACTAAAGTGAATTGGTCTTGTATGGTGGAGACATAAAACGGGATTTAAAGCCTCTATAACTGGGCTATCTACACGAGAGGTAGACATATAATAGAGCTAAAATCACCCTAAAAACTAGGCTAATTAATATTGAATTGACAAAATAATATTTTCTCAAAAACTATTTTCTGAGATTGGACACTAAAGTGAATTGGTATTGTATAGGGGAGACATAAAACGGGATTTAGAGCCTCTATAACTGGGCTATCTACACGAGAGGTAGACATATAATAGAGCTAAAATCACCCTAAAAACTAGGCTAATTAACATTGAATTGACAAAATAATATTTTCTCAAAAACTATTTTCTGAGATTGGACACTAAAGTGAATTGGTCTTGTATGGTGGAGACATAAAACGGGATTTAGAGCCTCTATAACTGGGTTATCTTAATTCATGAGACGTAGACATATAATAGAGCTAAAATCACCCTAAAAACTAGGCTAATTAACATTGAATTGACAAAATAATATTTTCTAAAAAACTATTTTCTGAGATTGGACACTAAAGTGAATTGGTCTTGTATGGTGGAGACATAAAACGGGATTTAGAGCCTCTATAACTGGGTTATCTTAATACATGAGACGTAGACATATAATAGAGCTAAAATCACCCTAAAAACTAGGCTAATTAACATTGAATTGACCAAAATAATATTTTCTCAAAAACTATTTTCTGAGATTGGACACTAAAGTGAATTGGTCTTGTATGGTGGAGACATAAAACGGGATTTAGAGCCTCTATAACTGGGTTATCTTAATACATGAGACGTAGACATATAATAGAGCTAAAATCACCCTAAAAACAAGGCTAATTAACATTGAATTGACCAAAATAATATTTTCTCAAAAACTATTTTCTGAGATTGGACACTAAAGTGAATTGGTCTTGTATGGTGGAGACATAAAACGGGATTTAGAGCCTCTATAACTGGGCTATCTACACGAGAGGTAGACATATAATAGATCTAAAATCACCCTAAAAACTAGGGTAATTAACATTGAATTGACAAAATAATATTTTCTCAAAAACTATTTTCTGAGATTGGACACTAAAGTGAATTGGTCTTGTATGGTGGAGACATAAAACGGGATTTAGAGCCTCTATAACTGGGCTATCTACACGAGAGGTAGACATATAATAGAGCTAAAATCACCCTAAAAACTAGGCTAATTAACATTGAATTGACAAAATAATATTTTCTCAAAAACTATTTTCTGAGATTGGACACTAAAGTGAATTGGTCTTGTATGGTGGAGACATAAAACGGGATTTAGAGCCTCTATAACTGGGCTATCTACACGAGAGGTAGACATATAATAGAGCTAAAATCACCCTAAAAACTAGGCTAATTAACATTGAATTGACAAAATAATATTTTCTCAAAAACTATTTTCTGAGATTGGACACTAAAGTGAATTGGTCTTGTATGGTGGAGACATAAAACGGGATTTAGAGCCTCTATAACTGGGTTATCTTAATACATGAGACGTAGACATATAATAGAGCTAAAATCACCCTAAAAACTAGGCTAATTAACATTGAATTGACAAATAATATTCTCAGGAAAAATATTTTCTGAGATTGGACACTAAAGTGAATTGGTCTTGTATGGTGGAGACACAAAACGGGATTTAGAGCCTCTATAACTGGACTATCTACACGAGAGGTAGACATATAATAGAGCTAAAATCACCCTAAAAACTAGGCTAGTTAACATTGAATTGACCAAAATAATATTCTCTGGAAAAATATTTTCTGAGATTGGACACTAAAGTGAATTGGTCTTGTATGGTGGAGACACAAAACGGGATTTAGAGCCTCTATAACTGGGCTATCTACACGAGAGGTAGACATATAATAGAGCTAAAATCACCCTAAAAACTAGGCTAGTTAACATTGAATTGACCAAAATAATATTTTCTCAAAAACTATTTTCTGAGATTGGACACTAAAGTGAATTGGTCTTGTATGGTGGAGACATAAAACGGGATTTAGAGCCTCTATAACTGGGTTATCTTAATACATGAGACGTAGACATATAATAGAGCTAAAATCACCCTAAAAACTAGGCTAATTAACATTGAATTGACCAAAATAATATTCTCTGGAAAAATATTTTCTGAGATTGGACACTAAAGTGAATTGGTCTTGTATGGTGGAGACATAAAACGGGATTTAGAGCCTCTATAACTGGGCTATCTACACGAGAGGTAGACATATAATAGAGCTAAAATCACCCTAAAAACTAGGCTAGTTAACATTGAATTGACCAAAATAATATTCTCTGGAAAAATATTTTCTGAGATTGGACACTAAAGTGAATTGGTCTTGTATGGTGGAGACACAAAACGGGATTTAGAGCCTCTATAACTGGGCTATCTACACGAGAGGTAGACATATAATAGAGCTAAAATCACCCTAAAAACTAGGCTAGTTAACATTGAATTGACCAAAATAATATTCTCTGGAAAAATATTTTCTGAGATTGGACATTAAAGTGAATTGGTCTTGTATGGTGGAGACACAAAACGGGATTTAGAGCCTCTATAACTGGGCTATCTACACGAGAGGTAGACATATAATAGAGCTAAAATCACCCTAAAAACTAGGCTAGTTAACATTGAATTGACCAAAATAATATTCTCTGGAAAAATATTTTCTGAGATTGGACACTAAAGTGAATTGGTCTTGTATGGTGGAGACACAAAACGGGATTTAGAGCCTCTATAACTGGGCTATCTACACGAGAGGTAGACATATAATAGAGCTAAAATCACCCTAAAAACTAGGCTAGTTAACCTTGAATTGACCAAAATAATATTCTCTGGAAAAATATTTTCTGAGATTGGACACTAAAGTGAATTGGTCTTGTATGGTGGAGACACAAAACGGGATTTAGAGCCTCTATAACTGGGCTATCTACACGAGAGGTAGACATATAATAGAGCTAAAATCACCCTAAAAACTAGGCTAGTTAACATTGAATTGACCAAAATAATATTCTCTGGAAAAATATTTTCTGAGATTGGACACTAAAGTGAATTGGTCTTGTATGGTGGAGACACAAAACGGGATTTAGAGCCTCTATAACTGGGCTATCTACACGAGAGGTAGACATATAATAGAGCTAAAATCACCCTAAAAACTAGGCTAGTTAACACTGAATTGACCAAAATAATATTCTCTGGAAAAATATTTTCTGAGATTGGACACTAAAGTGAATTGGTCTTGTATGGTGGAGACACAAAACGGGATTTAGAGCCTCTATAACTGGGCTATCTACACGAGAGGTAGACATATAATAGAGCTAAAATCACCCTAAAAACTAGGCTAGTTAACATTGAATTGACCAAAATAATATTCTCTGGAAAAATATTGTCTGAGATTGGACACTAAAGTGAATTGGTCTTGTATGGTGGAGACACAAAACGGGATTTAGAGCCTCTATAACTGGGCTATCTACACGAGAGGTAGACATATAATAGAGCTAAAATCACCCTAAAAACTAGGCTAATTAACATTGAATTGACATAATAATATTTTCTCAAAAACTATTTTCTGAGATTGGACACTAAAGTGAATTGGTCTTGTATGGTGGAGACATAAAACGGGATTTAGAGCCTCTATAACTGGGCTATCTACACGAGAGGTAGACATATAATAGAGCTAAAATCACCCTAAAAACTAGGCTAATTAACATTGAATTGACAAAATAATATTTTCTCAAAAACTATTTTCTGAGATTGGACACTAAAGTGAATTGGTCTTGTATGGTGGAGACATAAAACGGGATTTAGAGCCTCTATAACTGGGCTATCTACACGAGAGGTAGACATATAATAGAGCTAAAATCACCCTAAAAACTAGGCTAATTAACATTGAATTGACAAAATAATATTTTCTCAAAAACTATTTTCTGAGATTGGACACTAAAGTGAATTGGTCTTGTATGGTGGAGACATAAAATGGGATTTAAAGCCTCTATAACTGGGCTATCTACACGAGAGGTAGACATATAATAGAGCTAAAATCACCCTAAAAACTAGGCTAATTAATATTGAATTGACAAAATAATATTTTCTCAAAAACTATTTTCTGAGATTGGACACTAAAGTGAATTGGTATTGTATAGGGGAGACATAAAACGGGATTTAGAGCCTCTATAACTGGGCTATCTACACGAGAGGTAGACATATAATAGAGCTAAAATCACCCTAAAAACTAGGCTAATTAACATTGAATTGACAAAATAATATTTTCTCAAAAACTATTTTCTGAGATTGGACACTAAAGTGAATTGGTCTTGTATGGTGGAGACATAAAACGGGATTTAGAGCCTCTATAAATGGGTTATCTTAATACATGAGACGTAGACATATAATAGAGCTAAAATCACCCTAAAAACTAGGCTAATTAACATTGAATTGACAAAATAATATTTTCTCAAAAACTATTTTCTGAGATTGGACACTAAAGTGAATTGGTCTTGTATGGTGGAGACATAAAACGGGATTTAGAGCCTCTATAACTGGGTTATCTTAATACATGAGACGTAGACATATAATAGAGCTAAAATCACCCTAAAAACTAGGCTAATTAACATTGAATTGACCAAAATAATATTTTCTCAAAAACTATTTTCTGAGATTGGACACTAATGTGAATTGGTCTTGTATGGTGGAGACATAAAACGGGATTTAGAGCCTCTATAACTGGGTTATCTTAATACATGAGACGTAGACATATAATAGAGCTAAAATCACCCTAAAAACAAGGCTAATTAACATTGAATTGACCAAAATAATATTTTCTCAAAAACTATTTTCTGAGATTGGACACTAAAGTGAATTGGTCTTGTATGGTGGAGACATAAAACGGGATTTAGAGCCTCTATAACTGGGCTATCTACACGAGAGGTAGACATATAATAGATCTAAAATCACCCTAAAAACTAGGGTAATTAACATTGAATTGACAAAATAATATTTTCTCAAAAACTATTTTCTGAGATTGGACACTAAAGTGAATTGGTCTTGTATGGTGGAGACATAAAACGGGATTTAGAGCCTCTATAACTGGGCTATCTACACGAGAGGTAGACATATAATAGAGCTAAAATCACCCTAAAAACTAGGCTAATTAACATTGAATTGACAAAATAATATTTTCTCAAAAACTATTTTCTGAGATTGGACACTAAAGTGAATTGGTCTTGTATGGTGGAGACATAAAACGGGATTTAGAGCCTCTATAACTGGGCTATCTACACGAGAGGTAGACATATAATAGAGCTAAAATCACCCTAAAAACTAGGCTAATTAACATTGAATTGACAAAATAATATTTTCTCAAAAACTATTTTCTGAGATTGGACACGAAAGTGAATTGGTCTTGTATGGTGGAGACATAAAACGGGATTTAGAGCCTCTATAACTGGGTTATCTTAATACATGAGACGTAGACATATAATAGAGCTAAAATCACCCTAAAAACTAGGCTAGTTAACATTGAATTGACCAAAATAATATTCTCTGGAAAAATATTTTCTGAGATTGGACACTAAAGTGAATTGGTCTTGTATGGTGGAGACACAAAACGGGATTTAGAGCCTCTATAACTGGGCTATCTACACGAGAGGTAGACATATAATAGAGCTAAAATCACCCTAAAAACTAGGCTAGTTAACATTGAATTGACCAAAATAATATTCTCTGGAAAAATATTTTCTGAGATTGGACACTAAAGTGAATTGGTCTTGTATGGTGGAGACACAAAACGGGATTTAGAGCCTCTATAACTGGGCTATCTACACGAGAGGTAGACATATAATAGAGCTAAAATCACCCTAAAAACTAGGCTAGTTAACATTGAATTGACCAAAATAATATTCTCTGGAAAAATATTTTCTGAGATTGGACACTAAAGTGAATTGGTCTTGTATGGTGGAGACACAAAACGGGATTTAGAGCCTCTATAACTGGGCTATCTACACGAGAGGTAGACATATAATAGAGCTAAAATCACCCTAAAAACTAGGCTAGTTAACATTGAATTGACCAAAATAATATTCTCTGGAAAAATATTTTCTGAGATTGGACACTAAAGTGAATTGGTCTTGTATGGTGGAGACACAAAACGGGATTTAGAGCCTCTATAACTGGGCTATCTACACGAGAGGTAGACATATAATAGAGCTAAAATCACCCTAAAAACTAGGCTAGTTAACATTGAATTGACCAAAATAATATTCTCTGGAAAAATATTTTCTGAGATTGGACACTAAAGTGAATTGGTCTTGTATGGTGGAGACACAAAACGGGATTTAGAGCCTCTATAACTGGGCTATCTACACGAGAGGTAGACATATAATAGAGCTAAAATCACCCTAAAAACTAGGCTAGTTAACATTTAATTGACCAAAATAATATTATCTGGAAAAATATTTTCTGAGATTGGACACTAAAGTGAATTGGACTTGTATGGTGGAGACATAAAACGGGATTTAGAGCCTCTATAACTGGGCTATCTACACGAGAGGTAGACATATAATAGAGCTAAAATCACCCTAAAAACTAGGCTAATTAACATTGAATTGACAAAATAATATTTTCTCGAAAACTATTTTCTGAGATTGGACACTAAAGTGAATTGGTCTTGTATGGTGGAGACATAAAACGGGATTTAGAGCCTATATAACTGGGCTATCTACACGAGAGGTAGACATATAATAGAGCTAAAATCACCCTAAAAACTAGGCTAATTAACATTGAATTGACAAAATAATATTTTCTCGAAAACTATTTTCTGAGATTGGACACTAAAGTGAATTGGTCTTGTATGGTGGAGACATAAAACGGGATTTAGAGCCTCTATAACTGGGCTATCTACACGAGAGGTAGACATATAATAGAGCTAAAATCACCCTAAAAACTAGGCTAATTAACATTGAATTGACAAAATAATATTTTCTCAAAAACTATTTTCTGAGATTGGACACTAAAGTGAATTGGTCTTGTATGGTGGAGACATAAAACGGGATTTAGAGCCTCTATAACTGGGCTATCTACACGAGAGGTAGACATATAATAGAGCTAAAATCACCCTAAAAACTAGGCTAATTAATATTGAATTGACAAAATAATATTTTCTCAAAAACTATTTTCTGAGATTGGACACTAAAGTGAATTGGTCTTGTATGGTGGAAACATAAAACGGGATTTAGAGCCTCTATAACTGGGTTATCTTAATACATGAGACGTAGACATATAATAGAGCTAAAATCACCCTAAAAACTAGGCTAATTAACATTGAATTGACCAAAATAATATTCTCTCAAAAACTATTTTCTGAGATTGGACACTAAAGTGAATTGGTCTTGTATGGTGGAGACATAAAACGGGATTTAGAGCCTCTATAACTGGGTTATCTTAATTGATGAGACGTAGACATATAATAGAGCTAAAATCACCCTAAAAACTAGGCTAATTAACATTGAATTGACCAAAATAATATTCTCTGGAAAAATATTTTCTGAGATTGGACACTAAAGTGAATTGGTCTTGTATGGTGGAAACATAAAACGGGATTTAGAGCCTCTATAACTGGGCTATCTACACGAGAGGTAGACATATAATAGAGCTAAAATCACCCTAAAAACTAGGCTAATTAACATTGAATTGACATAATAATATTTTCTCAAAAACTATTTTCTGAGATTGGACACTAAAGTGAATTGGTCTTGTATGGTGGAGACATAAAACGGGATTTAGAGCCTCTATAACTGGGCTATCTACACGAGAGGTAGACATATAATAGAGCTAAAATCACCCTAAAAACTAGGCTAATTAACATTGAATTGACAAAATAATATTTTCTCAAAAACTATTTTCTGAGATTGGACACTAAAGTGAATTGGTCTTGTATGGTGGAGACATAAAACGGGATTTAGAGCCTCTATAACTGGGCTATCTACACGAGAGGTAGACATATAATAGAGCTAAAATCACCCTAAAAACTAGGCTAATTAACATTGAATTGACAAAATAATATTTTCTCAAAAACTATTTTCTGAGATTGGACACTAAAGTGAATTGGTCTTGTATGGTGGAGACATAAAACGGGATTTAAAGCCTCTATAACTGGGCTATCTACACGAGAGGTAGACATATAATAGAGCTAAAATCACCCTAAAAACTAGGCTAATTAATATTGAATTGACAAAATAATATTTTCTCAAAAACTATTTTCTGAGATTGGACACTAAAGTGAATTGGTATTGTATAGGGGAGACATAAAACGGGATTTAGAGCCTCTATAACTGGGCTATCTACACGAGAGGTAGACATATAATAGAGCTAAAATCACCCTAAAAACTAGGCTAATTAACATTGAATTGACAAAATAATATTTTCTCAAAAACTATTTTCTGAGATTGGACACTAAAGTGAATTGGTCTTGTATGGTGGAGACATAAAA
Organism: Lithodes maja; assembly: GCA_037953745.1. Taxonomy (NCBI): domain Eukaryota; kingdom Metazoa; phylum Arthropoda; class Malacostraca; order Decapoda; family Lithodidae; genus Lithodes; species Lithodes maja. Next base: position 4,931 of record JBAKBP010028149.1, on the reverse strand, counting down.
CGGGATTTAGAGCCTCTATAACTGGGTTATCTTAATACATGAGACGTAGACATATAATAGAGCTAAAATCACCCTAAAAACTAGGCTAATTAACATTGAATTGACAAAATAATATTTTCTAAAAAACTATTTTCTGAGATTGGACACTAAAGTGAATTGGTCTTGTATGGTGGAGACATAAAACGGGATTTAGAGCCTCTATAACTGGGTTATCTTAATACATGAGACGTAGACATATAATAGAGCTAAAATCACCCTAAAAACTAGGCTAATTAACATTGAATTGACCAAAATAATATTTTCTCAAAAACTATTTTCTGAGATTGGACACTAAAGTGAATTGGTCTTGTATGGTGGAGACATAAAACGGGATTTAGAGCCTCTATAACTGGGTTATCTTAATACATGAGACGTAGACATATAATAGAGCTAAAATCACCCTAAAAACAAGGCTAATTAACATTGAATTGACCAAAATAATATTTTCTCAAAAACTATTTTCTGAGATTGGACACTAAAGTGAATTGGTCTTGTATGGTGGAGACATAAAACGGGATTTAGAGCCTCTATAACTGGGCTATCTACACGAGAGGTAGACATATAATAGATCTAAAATCACCCTAAAAACTAGGGTAATTAACATTGAATTGACAAAATAATATTTTCTCAAAAACTATTTTCTGAGATTGGACACTAAAGTGAATTGGTCTTGTATGGTGGAGACATAAAACGGGATTTAGAGCCTCTATAACTGGGCTATCTACACGAGAGGTAGACATATAATAGAGCTAAAATCACCCTAAAAACTAGGCTAATTAACATTGAATTGACAAAATAATATTTTCTCAAAAAACTATTTTCTGAGATTGGACACTAAAGTGAATTGGTCTTGTATGGTGGAGACATAAAACGGGATTTAGAGCCTCTATAACTGGGCTATCTACACGAGAGGTAGACATATAATAGAGCTAAAATGCACCCTAAAAACTAGGCTAATTAACATTGAATTGACAAAATAATATTTTCTCAAAAACTATTTTCTGAGATTGGACACTAAAGTGAATTGGTCTTGTATGGTGGAGACATAAAACGGGATTTAGAGCCTCTATAACTGGGTTATCTTAATACATGAGACGTAGACATATAATAGAGCTAAAATCACCCTAAAAACTAGGCTAATTAACATTGAATTGACAAATAATATTCTCAGGAAAAATATTTTCTGAGATTGGACACTAAAGTGAATTGGTCTTGTATGGTGGAGACACAAAACGGGATTTAGAGCCTCTATAACTGGACTATCTACACGAGAGGTAGACATATAATAGAGCTAAAATCACCCTAAAAACTAGGCTAGTTAACATTGAATTGACCAAAATAATATTCTCTGGAAAAATATTTTCTGAGATTGGACACTAAAGTGAATTGGTCTTGTATGGTGGAGACACACAAACGGGATTTAGAGCCTCTATAACTGGGCTATCTACACGAGAGGTAGACATATAATAGAGCTAAAATCACCCTAAAAACTAGGCTAGTTAACATTGAATTGACCAAAATAATATTCTCTGGAAAAATATTTTCTGAGATTGGACACTAAAGTGAATTGGTCTTGTATGGTGGAGACACAAAACGGGATTTAGAGCCTCTATAACTGGGCTATCTACACGAGAGGTAGACATATAATAGAGCTAAAATCACCCTAAAAACTAGGCTAGTTAACATTGAATTGACCAAAATAATATTCTCTGGAAAAATATTTTCTGAGATTGGACACTAAAGTGAATTGGTCTTGTATGGTGGAGACACAAAACGGGATTTAGAGCCTCTATAACTGGGCTATCTACACGAGAGGTAGACATATAATAGAGCTAAAATCACCCTAAAAACTAGGCTAGTTAACATTGAATTGACCAAAATAATATTCTCTGGAAAAATATTTTCTGAGATTGGACACTAAAGTGAATTGGTCTTGTATGGTGGAGACACAAAACGGGATTTAGAGCCTCTATAACTGGGCTATCTACACGAGAGGTAGACATATAATAGAGCTAAAATCACCCTAAAAACTAGGCTAGTTAACATTGAATTGACCAAAATAATATTCTCTTGAAAAATATTTTCTGAGATTGGACACTAAAGTGAATTGGTCTTGTATGGTGGAGACACAAAACGGGATTTAGAGCCTCTATAACTGGGCTATCTGACACGAGAGGTATACATATAAATAGAGCTAAAATCACCCTAAAAACTAGGCTAGTTAACATTGAATTGACCAAAATAATATTCTCTGGAAAAATATTTTCTGAGATTGGACACTAAAGTGAATTGGTCTTGTATGGTGGAGACACAAAACGGGATTTAGAGCCTCTATAACTGGGCTATCTACACGAGAGGTAGACATATAATAGAGCTAAAATCACCCTAAAAACTAGGCTAGTTAACATTGAATTGACCAAAATAATATTATCTGGAAAAATATTTTCTGAGATTGGACACTAAAGTGAATTGGACTTGTATGGTGGAGACATAAAACGGGATTTAGAGCCTCTATAACTGGGCTATCTACACGAGAGGTAGACATATAATAGAGCTAAAATCACCCTAAAAACTAGGCTAATTAACATTGAATTGACCAAAATAATATTTCTCGAAAACTATTTTCAGAGATTGGACACTAAAGTGAATTGGTCTTGTATGGTGGAGACATAAAACGGGATTTAGAGCCTCTATAACTGGGCTATCTACACGAGAGGTAGACATATAATAGAGCTAAAATCACCCTAAAAACTAGGCTAAATAACATTGAATTGACAAAATAATATTTTCTCGAAAACTATTTTCTGAGATTGGACACTAAAGTGAATTGGTCTTGTATGGTGGAGACATAAAACGGATTTAGAGCCTCTATAACTGGGCTATCTACACGAGAGGTAGACATATAATAGAGCTAAAATCACCCTAAAAACTAGGCTAATTAACATTGAATTGACAAAATAATATTTTCTCAAAAACTATTTTCTGAGATTGGACACTAAAGTGAATTGGTCTTGTATGGTGGAGACATAAAACGGGATTTAGAGCCTCTATAACTGGGCTATCTACACGAGAGGTAGACATATAATAGAGCTAAAATCACCCTAAAAACTAGGCTAATTAATATTGAATTGACAAAATAATATTTTCTCAAAAACTATTTTCTGAGATTGGACACTAAAGTGAATTGGTCTTGTATGGTGGAGACATAAAACGGGATTTAGAGCCTCTATAACTGGGTTATCTAATACATGAGACGTAGACATATAATAGAGCTAAAATCACCCTAAAAACTAGGCTAATTAACATTGAATTGACCAAAATAATATTCTCTCAAAAACTATTTTCTGAGATTGGACACTAAAGTGAATTGGTCTTGTATGGTGGAGACATAAAACGGGATTTAGAGCCTCTATAACTGGGTTATCTTAATACATGAGACGTAGACATATAATAGAGCTAAAATCACCCTAAAAACTAGGCTAATTAACATTGAATTGACCAAAATAATATTCTCTGAAAAACTATTTTCTGAGATTGGACACTAAAGTGAATTGGTCTTGTATGGTGGAGACATAAAACGGGATTTAGAGCCTCTATAACTGGGGCTATCTACACGAGAGGTAGACATATAATAGAGCTAAAATCACCCTAAAAACTAGGCTAGTTAACATTGAATTGACCAAAATAATATTCTCTGGAAAAATATTTTCTGAGATTGGACACTAAAGTGAATTGGTCTTGTATGGTGGAGACACAAAACGGGATTTAGAGCCTCTATAACTGGGCTATCTACACGAGAGGTAGACATATAATAGAGCTAAAATCACCCTAAAAACTAGGCTAGTTAACATTGAATTGACCAAAATAATATTCTCTGGAAAAAATATTTTCTGAGATTGGACACTTAAAGTGAATTGGTCTTGTATGGTGGAGACACAAAACGGGATTTAGAGCCTCTATAACTGGGCTATCTACACGAGAGGTAGACATATAATAGAGCTAAAATCACCCTAAAAACTAGGCTAGTTAACATTGAATTGACCAAAATAATATTCTCTGGAAAAATATTTTCTGAGATTGGACACTAAAGTGAATTGGTCTTGTATGGTGGAGACACAAAACGGGATTTAGAGCCTCTATAACTGGGCTATCTACACGAGAGGTAGACATATAATAGAGCTAAAATCACCCTAAAAACTAGGCTAGTTAACATTGAATTGACCAAAATAATATTCTCTGGAAAATATTTTCTGAGATTGGACACTAAAGTGAATTGGTCTTGTATGGTGGAGACACAAAACGGGATTTAGAGCCTCTATAACTGGGCTATCTACACGAGAGGTAGACATATAATAGAGCTAAAATCACCCTAAAAACTAGGCTAGTTAACATTGAATTGACCAAAATAATATTCTCTGGAAAAATATTTTCTGAGATTGGACACTAAAGTGAATTGGTCTTGTATGGTGGAGACACAAAAACGGGATTTAGAGCCTCTATAACTGGGCTATCTACACGAGAGGTAGACATATAATAGAGCTAAAATCACCCTAAAAACTAGGCTAGTTAACATTGAATTGACCAAAATAATATTCTCTGGAAAAATATTTTCTGAGATTGGACACTAAAGTGAATTGGTCTTGTATGGTGGAGACACAAAACGGGATTTAGAGCCTCTATAACTGGGCTATCTACACGAGAGGTAGACATATAATAGAGCTAAAATCACCCTAAAAACTAGGCTAGTTAACATTGAATTGACCAAAATAATATTCTCTGGAAAAATATTTTCTGAGATTGGACACTAAAGTGAATTGGTCTTGTATGGTGGAGACACAAAACGGGATTTAGAGCCTCTATAACTGGGCTATCTACACGAGAGGTAGACATAT
>JBAKBP010028148.1:0-29046 GCA_037953745.1 Lithodes maja | reverse complement strand
CCAAAATGCCTCCTCGACTGAAGAGTCCCACAAAAGGGAGTCGTCGACACACTTCACCTTACGAGGGACAGCCTGTATGATTGCGTCGAAGCGTCGGGTATAGGCAGTCGCCAGCTGCCAAGTAACCTTGAGGGGCCCTGATATACCTGTAACGCCCAAATTCTGTGATAAAAGTCGTAGCCTCCCTGCTGGATTCGTCGAGTAGAACAGCGTGGTATCCATTCCAGGCGTCGAGGACCGTCTTACGAGTGCCTGCAGGGATGGATTGGGCCAAGTTGAATGGGCTCGGGGTGTGATGTGTCTCCCGAAGGCAGGCGTGGTTGAGTGCCTGCAGGTCAACTGTACGGCGGGGTTGTCCAGTTTTCTTGGCGACCACCACCATCCTAGAACACCAGGTAGTAGGGGTACCGATGGGGACAGGCTCAATAATGCCCAGTGCGACGTCCCTGTCGAGATCTGCTTTGACCTGGGCCTTCCAATGATGTGGTATAGGGGCAGGGGTGTGCACGGCACGTGGAGATGCGCCAGGCTTGATGTGGATGTGCATGGGAGGGCCAGACATCGTGGGGAGTGGGCCGCTGGTGGTGTTAAATGCTGAAGATGCAAACTGTGACAAGAACCAGTCACGAAGGTCAGACAGGTGCAGGTCGTTAGGTGGGAAGGGGAGGGAAGTGGGCCGGTGTGGTGGAGGGGTCCTGGTCAAGGTGGGTGGTGGTTGGGCTGTGTGGGCGGCCATGCAGGGGGTAGGTGTGGGGAAGTCGGGAGGGATGATATGTAGTGCCCTACAAGCTGAAATGCTAATAAATAATGGTGACTGTGCCTGAATAATAAAAATATCATCATCAGTAGTGTAGGGGGTGCCGGCAACGTCGGTGGCGATAATGGTAGTCGGCATATAACCCAGGACCTGGAGAGTGTGACCCCCCACGGCCGTGATCCGTTGGTGTGTAGGCTGTAGGTGGTGGCGTTGGAGGCCCAGTGCCCGTAGTAATTGCAAACCAGCCACAGATACTTGGGCGCCCGTGTCAGGGTGGGCCGTGACGCTGGTGGGGTGAGAGTGGGGCGACATGGCAGTAGAAATGGTAATGGGCAAGGAGGGGAGCCGTGCGGGTGGTGGTTTGTTAACAGCCTGTTTGATAGTACCAATGATAACAGCCGCGGATGAAGGTGAGGGCGTGGAGTGACAAACTGTGGAGTAATGGTTGAGTTTGTTGCACGACGGGCAGGTCTTGCCCCAAGCAGGGCATTTGGATGGGCGTTCGGCTCGAGAGTGTGTGGATAGGCCGCACCCACTGCACTGGGAAGAGGTGGATTTACAAACCTTGGCAAAGTGGTTAGGTTTATTACACGCCGTGCAGGTCTTGCCCCATGCAGGACACTTCGAAGATCGTTGGGCTTGTGAATGTGAAGATAGGCCACACCCGGAGCAACGTGTGGGAGATGAAGTGGGGCCGACGTGGGGAGGTGGTGGGGCGGGCGACGGGGGCTGAGTAGGTTGGGCGGGGGGCTGGATAGGGGCGGGGCGTGGGTAAGTACTCTTGAGACGCTGGTATGGTGATTTCACAGCATGTACCCCCGGTTGCATTGCCGTCTGATCGAGTGCCGCAGATTCGAACCCCACACAGTAGTTGATAACATCTTGTAAGGTAGGTAGGGTGCGGTCTTTAGTTAAAACATCTTGCTGAAGGGACGAATCACTAATCCCGATAGTCACTTGGTCCCGTATGTGTTCGTCAGAGACATCAGTGTGGCAACAGGGGCAGGTAAAGCCACAGTCCAAAGTGGCCTCCGTAATACGTGTGACGTAGTCCCGGATCTGTTCAGTAGGTTGTTGGAGAAGAGACCGGAAGTGGTGGCGAGCGGCTGCGCGGTTCCGTTGTCGGTGGACGAGTTGTGTGATGAGAGTTGCTAGGTCGATTTCTGGCAATGAGGAGAACGCCTGATTGTGAGCAAATATGGCGCTCTGAAGGGCAGGGTCGCACGTCTGGTAGAGCTCGATGGTAGCCTCATGAGGTGGTAGAAGGACGAGCCGCTTGTAGACCTCCCAATCAGCCCAGAATTTGCGTAGGGCGTGTCCCGGCATATGTAAAGCGGCCTGGGGCCGCGTAGGGGCAGCCCGGCGGGGCGGGGCGGGGCGTGGCTGGGCAGGGTCGGGGCGTGGCTGGGCAGGGTAGGAAGGGACTTGAGGTGGTGGTGGTATGATGACGTCATGCGCAGAAGGGGCTGCGCCGTGAGGGTTGGTGCCAGCCGTACGATAGCCAGGGGGGGCATAATGGCCGCCGTAATACCGACCGTCGCTACCGACACCAGTGTGGGCCTGGCCGTCAGTTGGGGAGGGTGTGGGATGTTCGCTCTTGAGAGGGTGGGTAAAGGGATTGGTCATGTTCATATGTAATAAAGACATGTGGGGAATAACTGGCATATGGTGGGGCACTGAGACATGGGTAACTGGCATATGGTGGGGCACTGAGACATGGGTAGCTGGCATATGGTGGGGCACTGAGACATGGGTAACTGGCATATGGTGGGGCACTGAGACATGGGGAGATGTATGAGGTGTGGGTGTCTGTGTAGAGGGATGAATAAGTGTATCACTGGTGGGGTGTGAGGCAAAGGATGGGTCAGCCTGGTGGGTAACATTACTGGCCTGGGGCTGATGTTGTAGAGGCTGGTGGGGCTGGAGATCCTGGCGGGGCGGTGGTGGAGCTGTCGCGGGGCGATGTTGTAGATCCTGGCGGGGCGGTGGTGGAGCTGTCGCGGGGCGATGTTGTTGTTGTAGATGCTGCTGGTCCTGGTGATGCTGTAGAAAGGTGGCAATACTCGATTGGAGGGCGTCGATCCTTTCATTCAAGTAGATGATGGATGGGTATGGAGACAGGGCATCGGGCAATGAAGGCTCGACCGGTTGGGAGGTAGATGTAGCCGGGTAGGGACCGCATGGCGGCAAGCCGGCTTCCACAGCAGCTGCAGCCTCAGCTAGGTAGTGCAGGTTCTCCATGTAGGTTCAGATACTGATATACACTGCGCCATATAATAAAGATGAATGGAGATATAACACCAGTACTCTTCAATCCTTTATTGGCTAGGGTTGAGTACAGGAGCGCCGAGACGCTGGTTGGTTATGTGAGAGTCTGGTGTGAACTCAAGGACTTGCTGCCTCCACAGGCCTGGGTGCCAGAGGCGCCCGCAAGTCTAAAGTGTCTGTGGTGCCATATGGTGTTGGACAATAGTGGTGTATACATTATTATTATACTAAGTCTATAAATACATAAAACCCAATTAAACATACTTCTTAACCATCATAAACATACATTATTATTGCATTTCTATTTACTATCGATGTCTACGGCTCCAACTTCCTTATAGCCTAAAACTCGCAAGTGGCCAATTAAAAGGGTAATGACCATTTCAACTGACCCTCTGACTTCCATATCTATCTATATACTCAGGCCCAATCCCCAGTTTTCCTATTTTTTTGTATACCCTTTTTTTCCATATACCCTTTCTAATATGGACAACATCGTCTAATGATAGCCACAATCATAGACTACAGTAGATCTGGACTGGACACGAAATGGAACTTTGCAGTAAGGGACCCAAAATCGGAGAACGAACCCCAAAGTTCGAACCTCGAAATCGCAGAAATGTGATATTTTCGCAGTTTCGAGGTTCGAACTTTGGGGTTCGTTCTCCGATTTTGGGTCCCTTACTGCAAAGTTCCATTTCCGTGTCCAGTCCAGATCTACTGTAGTCTATGCCAGAATAAATTGCCAAGATGCGTCATAATCCTCAAGGAGTTAAAACAAGGTGTATAGAAGCAGCTGCCAGATCAGAATTTCAGCTACGCTTAGACGATTTTATGCAGCTTAGGAAGGATCTGCGAGCATGAAAAGGGTAAAGACTAACTCAACTAACCCTCTGAGTTCCATACACCCTTCCTAATCTGAATACAATGGTCTACTAATAGCCATACAGCAGAGAAGAAGTGCGGCACCCATCCTGAGAGGGTTAAGGGGGAAGAAGTGCGGCACCCATCCTGAGAGGGTTAAGGGGGAAGAAGTGCGGCACCCATCCTGAGAGGGTTAAGGGGGAAGAAGTGCGGCACCCATCCTGAGAGGGTTAAGGGGGATGAAGTGCGGCACCCATCCTGAGAGGGTTAAGGGGGATGAAGTGCGGCACCCATCCTGAGAGGGTTAAGGGGGAAGAAGTGCGGCACCCATCCTGAGAGGGTTAAGGGGGAAGAAGTGCGGCACCCATCCTGAGAGGGTTAAGGGGGATGAAGTGCGGCACCCATCCTGAGAGGGTTAAGGGGGATGAAGTGCGGCACCCATCCTGAGAGGGTTAAGGGGGAAGAAGTGCGGCACCCATCCTGAGAGGGTTAAGGGGGAAGAAGTGCGGCACCCATCCTGAGAGGGTTAAGGGGGATGAAGTGCGGCACCCATCCTGAGAGGGTTAAGGGGGAAGAAGTGCGGCACCCATCCTGAGAGGGTTAAGGGGGATGAAGTGCGGCACCCATCCTGAGAGGGTTAAGGGGGATGAAGTGCGGCACCCATCCTGAGAGGGTTAAGGGGGATGAAGTGCGGCACCCATCCTGAGAGGGTTAAGGGGGAAGAAGTGCGGCACCCATCCTGAGAGGGTTAAGGGGGAAGAAGTGCGGCACCCATCCTGAGAGGGTTAAGGGGGATGAAGTGCGGCACCCATCCTGAGAGGGTTAAGGGGGAAGAAGTGCGGCACCCATCCTGAGAGGGTTAAGGGGGATGAAGTGCGGCACCCATCCTGAGAGGGTTAAGGGGGATGAAGTGCGGCACCCATCCTGAGAGGGTTAAGGGGGATGAAGTGCGGCACCCATCCTGAGAGGGTTAAGGGGGAAGAAGTGCGGCACCCATCCTCAGAGGGTTAAGGGGGAAGAAGTGCGGCACCCATCCTGAGAGGGTTAAGGGGGATGAAGTGCGGCACCCATCCTCAGAGGGTTAAGGGGGAAGAAGTGCGGCACCCATCCTGAGAGGGTTAAGGGGGAAGAAGTGCGGCACCCATCCTCAGAGGGTTAAGGGGGATGAAGTGCGGCACCCATCCTGAGAGGGTTAAGGGGGAAGAAGTGCGGCACCCATCCTCAGAGGGTTAAGGGGGAAGAAGTGCGGCACCCATCCCCAGAGGGTTAAGGGGGATGGGCCGGTTTTCTAGACCACTTTCTCCCTCATGTTTAGCCCCATTAGTTATCAGATGTTAAGATGTTTGCCCCATTAGTTAGTCGATTTTAAGACCTATTCGCCCCATTTCTACGTCAATATTTAGACCTTTCGTGCTATTTAAGTGTCGATTTTTTCACTGGCGAACGATAGTGACCCTGTAATGTTGGAAGAACCGGTCTTAGGCCGGGAAATTTTTCTACCGAAAAATGTACAAATTAATCTACAACGGAGATCTAATGGATGTTTATTTATTTTTTTAATTTTATGGAGGTCTAGGGAGGAAACTAGAAAAATAATGAATACATGCAAAAATCGCCCAAAATGTGAACCCTCTCCCACTTAAGAGAGCCCAGACGGTATTGTGCAGCATAATTTACTGGTTCGGCTCAATGGCTTAAGGAAGGGGTTTAGTTTGCTCTCTAAGCCTCTATCAAACTTTAAAAAAAAAACCCACAAGACCCCCCCCCTTCGATATAAATGTGTACATTTTTCGGTAGGAAAATGTCCCGGCCGAAGGCCGATTCCTCTTAAAATACAGGCTCGGTATCGCTCGCCAGGAAAAAAAATCGACACCTAAATGGCACAAAAGGTCTTAATATTGGCAACGAAATGGGGCAAAAGGTCTGAAAATCGCCAAACTAATGGGGCGAATGTCTTGAAATCTCATAATAACTAATAGGGCTAAACATGAGGGAGGAGGAGGAGGAGGACTCGAAAAAGCCACTGCCTCCCCTTAATAAGTGTGGCGTAACCCCTTCAGTACCAGTGGGCTCGCCGTCCTTTGCATTAGTGTGTATATAAGCTGCTGCTGCTGGCTAGTACTATTATTAGACTATGTTATTCCGTTCCAGAAGCAATGAAGGGGAGGCAGACCGTTTTTCTGGACCCCCTTCTCCCTAATGTTTAGTAGCCCCACTAGTTTTGAGATTATAAGACGTTCGGTCCATTAGTTTGGCCTTTGGCCGGGACATTTTTCGACCGAAAAATGTACAAATTTATCTTGAAGGGGGGTCTAGGGGGGTGTTTTTCTAAGCTTGATGGAGGTCTAGGGAGGAAACTAACAAAATATATGACTAAATTAATTAATAGACCAAACAAACGGCCAGTCTCCCCTTAACAACAATTAACCCCTTGAGTACCAGCGACGTATGTTATATTCTAATCTAGCTATATTTCGAGGACATTATGCAGCTTAGGAAGGATCTGTGGGAGTTAAATGTGTTGGTTGAGATCATTTGAAGCCTTATATTTGCTAGAGGTCCGTCCTAAGCTGCATACTAAAAGAACACCATAGAGAAGCTCACCAGGCAACCATCAACAGGATAATCTTAGCAGAAAATACCGAAATATTAGCAAGAAGACTACCCATCTTGGAAGCTATATTAATATATGAACTGTCCCCTAACCTAAATGTACAAGCCGAAGATCTTCAGGCCCTCCCAAATATGAAGAGACCCTCACTGCTTGACTAAGGCCACCTCTACACATGTGTAATCTGCACATGTGTAAACGTGGCCTTGGCTTGATGGAGGAAGGGATACTGATGACGTCACACAGCGACCAACCAATGGGAAGGGACTCGAGTTCTCACAGAGAGGCTCCAGCCCTGATGTTATTCTTGGCTTGCAGTGTGTTGGCAGGGTTGATAGCCTCTGAAGTCCTATTTGAACTATGTTTAACTAATTAACTAACCTTTATTCACTCACTTGCCACTGAAGAAGCACCAAGAGGTGTGAAAACGCGTTCTGGCTCAGTAGGCTACTATGAACACTTATAGTACCACCCACAATTACCTATGGAGACATCATCAGACAACTTCCTGTGGAAGGCAAGAATGCTCTCAGAAATAGAGAAAAATCTGGCATGAGGCTTTTCAAAAATATACTTGCCATAACTGTCAATTAAATATACTAGAGAGAAAATATCCTGCCTATTAAAAATAAAATAAAAAATAAAATATATATATATATATATAATATATATATTGTGACGCACCCAGTGCGTGGCAACGTAACCTGATTGTACTCCTTGGTACTCCACTGTACCACCACGGTCCCACGCTGTACCATGCTGGCTGCTTATATTGAGTGTGACAACGTATAACTATGTTCTTTGTATCTCTGCAAAGGTCTCGTCATTTGCTAACCAGTGGTGGGTTTTGTTTTAAGCCATGTCGAGACCTTCCATTTAATATGTAGTATCAATAGAGAAGTTGATAGATGAGATGATAGGAATTCAGAGAGAGCGAGTGAGTTAGACTTCAGAGCGAGAGGGTAGCGGTGCGCCACGCTGCCGGGGGGGTGGTTGCCAGACGTATGGACCGGTTGGCAGCCCTGCGCTTATAGCTAGGTGCGACAGGGTTGGTAGTACATTGCCGCCTGCCTATGCTGTCTGGGCTGCCCATGTTGTCGTACAGCACATTGCCTGGAGGCTCGCTGTGTGTTCCATGATCAGGTTGCCTAGAACCTTTGAGATTCTAACATCCCTTGCCCTCTCTCCCAATTTCTCACGGTTGCACTCTTTCTCTCTGACGACATTACTCTCATTTCATTCTTCTCTCTATTTAAATGCATACCCTTCCCTTGAGGTCCTAAAGGAGTTTCAGCACTCACCTCTCGTATTACTCTTAGGACAAGCATATATTTACATGTATTAGATTTAAGGGGTTAATGTGAACAGCGATCTTCTTGATGAGGATAGTTGGTGAACATTCTACATGTTCACGAGTTATATGCCCAGCTCATCATCCAATTTGTGACTAGACTAGTGCCATGTGTAAGAGCCCGACCATGCCCAGGAGTTGTCTGTAGAGGGGTGAGGACTTAGCCTTGATTTGCCTACCGAGCCAGGAGCGAGTGCAGTACCAGAGACTACAGCTCGCTCGTAGTGCCGGTATAGTAGAGTAACGTAATTTATCTGTCCTTGTGTTCTCTACAGTCTTTTCCTGGGTTCTCGCTTTCGGTACTGGGACTCGTTGTTCCTGTGACTTGGCCTGCTAGCTAGAACACATGGGGATGATGAGTGGGTTATATCTTTATTTTACTATGCATTGCAGCTCTCTTTAAGTTTATGTATGTAACACTTTACAATACACATTACTCACACACAAGACAACACTATTAATACTTTCATGTATCAATTAACTGCACTGTCGTTTTGCTGCTGTGTCCGGAGTTCCGTTGCGTAGGGCGCATACGGACTCAGAGGGGAGACAGAGTGAGAGAAGCGAAGTAGCCTATGCGGTAGTAGGCTACCGGCGCAGTACTGTTGCCTGCAACCTTTTAGTTATTCCAAGTATAGATTCATTCTTATAATAAGTGACTACTATTTATGTTCCTTCCATGTGTATTATTAGGTATCTACTGGATCATGAACATCTTGTATGCTACATGCTAGTGCATGTTAGTAGGGGACAGTTATTCTAGTGCACGCGCTTTCAAGTAGGCGTGTACATTTGTCATTTAGCATTTCACTGTCATACCTTTAGCCTGCTTCTATTCTACATTATTAGAGGCTTAATATTAACGTAGTTTCTTGAGTATTGCATTTCTTTAGTAATAACGTAACCTATAAATGTCTGAGGGAGTTTAGCCTCATAGCCTACCCCTGTTGTACACTTTCGCCGAGTTAAGGTACCTCGTTACCATAGACGATAACTCTGTAGGGCGTTGGTGCTTTTGTTGTCTGGAGCATATAGTATTTGGGACTGGAATCGAGCGTGTCGTTGTCACATAAGCCATTTCTGTCCTACGATCAAGAATCCCGAATATGTATTGCCGATCCAGCCGTAACAAAATGGCGACCTTGCACAAGATTCAGTAGTATCCTATCACATGTTTTTTGGAGAACTATTCTATGCTACCTAGTAGAGCTGGCTAGAATTTTCTTGCATATTGGAGGAATTTTTATTGTGTCATTATTGTATTGGTGGACTTGCAGATTGTTTCGTTAGGGGTGTCTAGAGTAGAGTCATTCAAGCATCTTTAACATTTTGTGAGTCGAGACTGCAATTAGTAATAAGCACTTCTTTTTTTTTTATGAACAGCAATTGTATAACCAGCACTATGTCTAATGACTCATCATTTACGGGGGAGGATAACACGGTACAGCCTAGTAACCAGCAAGTACAACAGATGTTTAGGGAGGGGAGTATTATAAGTGGAGAGAGGGATGCCCGGGCATTTTTGCAGACACCTTTGACCGAGCAGCGCCTGCAGGCTATTGATTGTTACGGTCTTCGCTGTTTAGCCACGGTTTTGGGGCGGGACTGTCCTGACAGTTGGCCCAAGAAGAATTTGGTGGCATGTTTGTTGGGTGATGGCGATGGGGCGGTGGGTGGAGTGGGGTCTTGGGGGGTTCCCTCCAAGCCTCCATTCCACTCTACCCCTGAGCTGGGCCCTCAGCCAGCGAGTCTTAGCACGATGCAGCAGGAGGGTTCTCAAGGGCAAGCTGGCTTACCCGTAAACACGTCTCGGTGTGGATCCCCCATTTTGTGCTCTCCCCCCCCAGGCCTGTCTCCTGAGATGTTATTTCAGCTAGAACTAGCTAAGTTTAAGCTGCAGGAGACTCAGATACAACAGGCTAGTATAGAACGCATAGAGGTTGCTAGAATCCAAGCCAATCAGGATGCAACCAGGTACCAGGCTGAAATGGATGTCGAGAAGTCTAGAGTAGAGACCACGGGGCGTCATCTCGGTGGTGGGCACTGGGTTACAGACTCACTTTCGCATTTAATTAAGTTAGTACCCGTATTTGATGAGACAGCAGTGACTGAGTTTTTTGCTCGTTTCGAAAAGAAGTGTCGTGAGTATGACTGGCCGGAGGTTAAATGGGCAGCATTAGTTTCATCACGTCTAGTGGGTAAGGGGTTGAAAGCCTACGATGCACTGTCACTGGACGAGAGTGTAGTGTATGGACTGGTGAAGGAGGCTGTGCTCCGGGCCTACGAACTGCAACCCGAAACTTATAGATTGAAGTTCCGTGGCGTGAATAAGAAGAGCGACGTCAGTTTTATGGAGCACGCACGGGACTTAACAGATGCAGGTAATAACTGGTTTCGGTCCGAGCACGCAGAGTCGGCTGAGGAAATTAAGCAACTTTTCTATCTGGAACAGTTTTACAAATGTACTGGAACCGATCTAACGCTGAACATTAAGGAAAAATGTCCCAAGACAGTAGAGGAGGCTGCCAAGATGGCAGACCTCAGATTATCATTGATTCGTGGTTGCGGTGCCGCTCAGAGGGCTGAGTCAGGGCAGAAGGGGCGCTATACCCCACCCACCAGAGTTTTCGATAATAACAAATCCTATGACACACATAACCACACTAAATGCATTGCACCTAATAACACCTACAAACACAAGCCTCTCCCGTTTACTAAAGGTCAGGCCCCTTCTTCGCCCGCACAAGGGAAGAAGCCCATTGGGGATGTGAAATGTTACAAATGTCAGAAGCTAGGCCATTATTCACGTGAGTGCCCTAGTAACACTCCCGCTAAGCCGGTGTCATTGGTTCACAGTATCGGTGTGTCTCTGAAGGCTGCAGCAACTGCCCGGGGTAGGTTGTCAGCAGCTGAGGCACACGCGGTAAAGAAGCGTACGGAAGGCTCGACACCTGTCCGGGACACTTTCTGTAGCCATCGGGGGCACGGGTTTGTGAGCTGGGGGAGTGAACTACGGAGGGTTGACTTGCTGAGGGATACGGGGGCTTCGCAAACTTTGTTGAGGAACTTCACAGGGAAACCGATAAATGCGGCCAGAGTTGTTGTGGTGCAGGGTATAAATGCTACGAGGTCATACCCACTTGTGAGGTTGGAGTTGAGAGTGGGAGAGGTGTGCAGGGAGCTGGATGTAGGGATCGTTGAGTGTTTGCCAGTTGAGGGCGTCGACCTTCTTCTCGGCAACGACTTTGCGGTGCCCACTTCCGGGACCCCACCCTTAGTCGTTGCCGAGAGGGCGGCCGACGTGGATGGTGAGAATCGGGAATGGGTTGGGAGGTGCCAACAGGATGAGATGGCCTGTGTGGTAACCCGATCTCGCTCTGCGGCTCCTGCACAGCCTAGCACTCAACCTCGGGGACAGTGGAGGAAGGATCAGGAGAAGGTTGCTAAGGGCAGGAAAAGGGACATGGATTCTGCTGCACTTCTCGGTGATTCGGTACTTGGACCTATAATAAACACGGGAGTTGACTCTGGCCCAGATATGGTGTGTAACAAGGCAGAGTTGGGTAAGACTTCGCGTGAGGCAAGAGCTGTAGCGAGAGCCACTAAGGCAGTAGAGCCTACTAGCCGGGGTAATGTCTTATTACAAAACCATCTTGATGCATTGACGCCCAGGGACATTAGTGAGCAGCAGCTGCAAGACGCTAGCCTAGCTCGTTATAGCAATGGTGCCATAGAGTTGGAGGAAGATGGGGATGCGAAGCCGGGAGATTTCTTTAGGCTCAACAGGATATTGTACCGCAGATTTCTAGACCCCAAATCGAAGTGGGAGGGCGGTGCGAGGGTAGTAGACCAGGTGGTTGTTCCAAATAAGTATAGAGAGTCCTTATTGTGTCTGGCGCATGATGTGCCGGTGGCGGGTCATTTGGGGGTAACAAAAACATTGGCGGCATTGGGCAGGTTTTTCTGGTGGCCTGGGGTCAAGGCTGATGTCTGTGCATGGGTGGCTGGGTGTGCGACCTGCCAGACAACGGGGAAGCCTAACCAGACAATCCCGAAGGCACCTTTGTTTCCCATACCTGTCACCGGGCCTCCGTTCAGCAAAGTTGTAGTAGATTTGGTTGGCCCTTTCCCGCCTACTAGTAGTGGCAATAAATTCCTGTTGACAATCATGGATGTGGCTACGAGATACCCGGACGCATACCCCATGAGAAACGGCTCGGCAAAGGCAGTTGTTAAAAACTTATTATTGTTCTGTTCCCGTTATGGATTTCCACGTGAGGTGCAGTCAGACCAGGGGAGCAATTTTACATCCAAATTGTTCAAGCAAACCCTTCAGTTGCACGGTATATGTTCTGTAGTGTCGTCAGCCTACCATCCCGAGAGTCAGGGAGTCTTGGAGCGGTGGCACTCGACCCTGAAGAGTATGCTACGCTGTTACTGTGCAGAACATGACACTGATTGGGATTTGGGTCTGCCGTATGTTCTGTTCGCTGCACGTGAAGTCCCAGGAGAGAGCCTGGGGTTCAGTCCAAATCAACTAGTCTTTGGCCATAATGTGAGAGGACCTTTAAGTATGGTGAAAGAGATCTGGGAGGGCGAAGAGAAGCCGGGGTCTGTACTTAAATATATCCTTGAGAGCCGGGAGAGACTTATAGGTTGCATGGCAGCGGCAGGTAATAACTTGGTTAATGCACAGGCAGTCATGAAGCACCAGTATGACGCCAAGGTGAAGCTTCGGGAGTTTTCGGTGGGTCAGGAGGTAATGTTGCTTTTACCTTTGCCTGGACACCCCCTTTCTGCCAAGTTTATTGGGCCGTATGTGGTGGCTAAGAAACTGTCCGACCTTGATTATCTCGTTGCAACACCTGACCGTAGAAGAAAACATCAGTTATGTCATGTTAACCTCATGAAAGAGTATGTGAGACGCCCCTCAGAGCCTCTCACTGTCCCTGTGCTGGCCTGCAGCGGCCAGGGTGGAGAAGGAGGTGGGGACAGTCATGCTGCTGAGGAGGATAGCTGGGACTGTGTCATTTCCGCGGAACAGTGGGCGGGGAATACTGAACAAGAGGCTAGGCAAGCTGTAAGTCACCTGCCTGAGCACCAGGGTGCTGCTGTCCTAGGCCTGTTCAGGTCATACCCCTCTGTTTTCGCCGAACACCCAGGTCTCACTACTCAGGTAACGCACGACGTGGACGTCGGTGATAATGTGTCCTTCAAGTCAGTGCCCTACCGTGTGCCCCCGGTAAAGTTGCCAGCTTTACGGGAGGAGTTAAAGTACATGGTTGAGAGAGGGATGATCACTGAAGGTTATGTGAAGTGGACATCACCCGTCACGTTGCAGCCAAAACCTGACGGCAAGGTGCGGTTCTGCATAGATTTTCGTAGGCTAAATGGCTTGACCACTACCAACCCTTACCCTTTGCCTCGAGTTGACGACAGCGTGGACAAGATAGGGAATGCAAAGTACCTTACTAAAATTGATCTTGTAAAAGGCTACTGGCAAGTACCCCTGTCGGACCGAGCTAAGCAAGTTTGTGGTTTTGTGGTAGATGGCAAGACCTACCAATGTAACGTAATGCCTTATGGGCTTAAGAACGCACCTGCCACGTTTCAGAACCTGATGAACGATATTTGTGACGAAATCCCTAACTGCACGGTCTACCTTGATGACGTGATAGTGTATGATGACAATTTTGAAAATCACCTAAGGCACTTAGAGACCCTGTTTGGGAAGTTGCACGATGCTGGGCTGGTGGTGAACCTGAGGAAGTGCGAGTTTGTAAAGGCTACTGTGCAGTATCTTGGCTTCGTGGTCGGGTTAGGCCGGGTGTGCCCCCCCCTGAGCAAGATACAGGCTATCAATATGTTTCCCAGGCCCACCACTAAGCGCCAGGTCATGCGGTTCCTAGGTATGATAGGCTATTATAGGCGCTTCATCCGGGGATACTCTACTGTCTTAGCACCGTTAACTGATCTACTGTCGAAGTCAGTGAAGTTCTGTTGGGCTGCGGAGTGTCAGAGGGCTTTCGACCTAGTCAAGCACCTGCTGTGTACACATCCGATTTTGAGAGCCCCAGACTTCTCCAGGAGTTTTCAGCTGGCGACTGATGCCAGCGGTGTGGGTGCCGGGGCAGTGTTACTGCAGACTGATTCCGAGGGCTTGGAACACCCAGTGAGCTTCTTTTCTCGCAAGTTTAATTCGGCACAAAGGAATTACTCGACTATAGAGAAGGAGCTTCTTGCTATCGTTTTGTCGCTCAAACATTTCGAAGTTTATGTTCCAGCCTACGGCCCGGTAGTGACGATTTATACGGACCATCATCCCTTGAAATTCCTAAATCAGTTTCACAATCGGAATATGCGGTTGACCAGGTGGTCCCTAATGCTCCAAGAGTATAATCTCAACATTCAGCATATTGCCGGGAGTGAGAACGTGATAGCAGATTGTCTATCAAGGGTTGATGATCCAGGATAGTCGTGCACGGTGTGTGGGTTGAGCAGGAGTAAAATTAGGCTATCATAACGCTGTCCAAAAAGATTATAAAACAATAAAATAAACGAGAAATTTTTTTTTAGTTTTGTAAGTCTTTATTGTTGTAGCATGATGCATGCGATATTGTGTTTTATGTATAATTCACTCTTCAGTTGTTGTGCACCTTTTGCAATTAGTGGCAGCTAAGGGTAGCAGGTCGGTTGGTTGCCTGTCAGATTTTGATAATGCTTCTAAGGTCGATTATCTAAAGTCTTGGGGGGGCTGTGACGCACCCAGTGCGTGGCAACGTAACCTGATTGTACTCCTTGGTACTCCACTGTACCACCACGGTCCCACGCTGTACCATGCTGGCTGCTTATATTGAGTGTGACAACGTATAACTATGTTCTTTGTATCTCTGCAAAGGTCTCGTCATTTGCTAACCAGTGGTGGGTTTTGTTTTAAGCCATGTCGAGACCTTCCATTTAATATGTAGTATCAATAGAGAAGTTGATAGATGAGATGATAGGAATTCAGAGAGAGAGAGTGAGTTAGACTTCAGAGCGAGAGGGTAGCGGTGCGCCACGCTGCCGGGGGGGTGGTTGCCAGACGTATGGACCGGTTGGCAGCCCTGCGCTTATAGCTAGGTGCGACAGGGTTGGTAGTACATTGCCGCCTGCCTATGCTGTCTGGGCTGCCCATGTTGTCGTACAGCACATTGCCTGGAGGCTCGCTGTGTGTTCCATGATCAGGTTGCCTAGAACCTTTGAGCTTCTAACATCCCTTGCCCTCTCTCCCAATTTCTCACGGTTGCACTCTTTCTCTCTGACGACATTACTCTCATTTCATTCTTCTCTCTATTTAAATGCATACCCTTCCCTTGAGGTCCTAAAGGAGTTTCAGCACTCACCTCTCGTATTACTCTTAGGACAAGCATATATTTACATGTATTAGATTTAAGGGGTTAATGTGAACAGCGATCTTCTTGATGAGGATAGTTGGTGAACGTTCTACATGTTCACGAGTTATATGCCCAGCTCATCATCCAATTTGTGACTAGACTAGTGCCATGTGTAAGAGCCCGACCATGCCCAGGAGTTGTCTGTAGAGGGGCGAGGACTTAGCCTTGATTTGCCTACCGAGCCAGGAGCGACTGTAGTACCAGAGACTACAGCTCGCTCGTAGTGCCGGTATAGTAGAGTAACGTAATTTATCTGTCCTTGTGTTCTCTACAGTCTTTTCCTGGGTTCTCGCTTTCGGTGCTGGGACTCGTTGTTCCTGTGACTTGGCCTGCTAGCTAGAACACATGGGGATGATGAGTGGGTTATATCTTTATTTTACTATGCATTGCAGCTCTCTTTAAGTTTATGTATGTAACACTTTACAATACACATTACTCACACACTAGACAACACTATTAATACTTTCATGTATCAATTAACTGCACTGTCGTTTTGCTGCTGTGTCCGGAGTTCTGTTGCGTAGGGCGCATACAGACTCAGAGGGGAGACAGAGTGAGAGAAGCGAAGTAGCCTATGCGGTAGTAGGCTACCGGCGCAGTACTGTTGCCTGCAACCTTTTAGTTATTCCAAGTATAGATTCATTATTACAATAAGTGACTACTATTTATGTTCCTTCCATGTGTATTATTAGGTATCTACTGGATCATGAACATCTTGTATGCTACATGCTAGTGCATGTTAGTAGGGGACAGTTATTCTAGTGCACGCGCTTTCAAGTAGGCGTGTACATTTGTCATTTAGCATTTCACTGTCATACCTTTAGCCTGCTTCTATTCTACATTATTAGAGGCTTAATATTAACGTAGTTTCTTGAGTATTGCATTTCTTTATTAATAACGTAACCTATAAATGTCTGAGGGAGTTTAGCCTCATAGCCTACCCCTGTTGTACACTTTCGCCGAGTTAAGGTACCTCGTTACCATAGACGATAACTCTGTAGGGCGTTGGTGCTTTTGTTGTCTGGAGCATATAGTATTTGGGACTGGAATCGAGCGTGTCGTTGTCACATAAGCCATTTCTGTCCTACGATCAAGAATCCCGAATATGTATTGCCGATCCAGCCGTAACAATATATACTTACTGTATATATATTGCATTGTCTTAGTTGTTTACTTCTAAATTTAATTTGTTCACAGTATTCATAAAAAAATAATCTGAAGTTGGTCCGTTCTGAAACATTGTAGACAGAATTTCCTCTGCCTCGTATTTCACTCTTTTCCGAGATGAGTTTTATTATTTAAATGAACTATGCTTTTCTGGTTTTACTTACGTTCTTTCATAATCTAAATGAAGTAACTCCTGCCTCCAGTACAGCTTGGATCATAAATAGCTTCTTAACTACCATCTTCCCCCCAGTGCCATAAAATATTCCACCGCCCTAACCCGTGGAAATAATTACCCACTAAGCCCAATATTTACCTCCAAACTCCCCCTAACCTCTCAACCAAATGACCTACAGATCCATAAGCCTTCTTCCTTCCTACCCATTTCCTTTCTCAGGCAGCTATTGAGGCACTCTTTTACTTAACACCTTCAGTACTTTCATGCATTATTTTTTACTTTTATTCTGGTATATATTTTGCTTTCCCTTTAAGTTTACCCTCCAAGTTAGTTCAGTTGGAATGGCAGATGGTACCGTACCATCGCATCCGGGCTAAGTCATTTGAGCAGTTGCATATGGAAGCTCCTTCTGGTAGACAAATTCAACCAGTATATGGGTGAGGACTGGTCCTGTCCAGAGTGAGCTTTGGCATCCTCTACCCAACCTTAGCCGTTTCTGCCAGTCTCTTTTCCTGTACTACTTTTCCTACTTTGGGGGCAGGAGGTTAGGAATCCCCATCCCCTTTAAAATTCACCTACTAGACGAGACAGAGAAAGAGGCAAGGGAAGGCAAAAGTAGTCCTGAATCCTAAGATTTTGGAACTTTGAATGTTGTGTCTGCTCAGGCTCCGTCTCGAGTCGGCCACCCCCAGCAATGGGGTATGTGCCTGAGTATATATTATACAATATATATACTGTATACATACATACATACAATATATATACTGTATACATACATACATACAATATATATACTGTATACATACATACATACAATATATATACTGTATACATACATACATATAACCAGCCATCGATTTTTGATCTGCTAATCAGCTAATATCCATTCTCCCTTACTGAGGTAAAGAAGGCTGTGGCTAGGCTGAATGTTGGGGAGGCTCTTGGTATCTGTGGCAATGTTGGGGAGGCTCTTGGTGTCTGTGGCAATGTTGGGGAGGCTCTTGGTATCTGTGGCAATGTTGGGGAGGCTCTTGGTATCTGTGGCAATGTTGGGGAGGCTCTTGGTATCTGTGGCAATGTTGGGGAGGCTCTTGGTATCTGTGGCTAGGCTGAATGTTGGGGAGGCTCTTGGTATCTGTGGCAATGTTGGGGAGGCTCTTGGTATCTGTGGCAATGTTGGGGAGGCTCTTGGTATCTGTGGCAATTCTTGAGAACTTCTCTAAGCCAGGAGTGAGTCAATGATCCATAGGATGCATGCGGTCCTCACTGCTGTTTGGCGAAGTGATACCAATCCCCTTGATTGGAAAAAGGGTTTGGACAGGACTTGAACTGCTCAGTGTGCCATTAAAGGCCTTGCTCATGTCTTACTGAACCGAATTCAAGGTCCCCTGCTAATAGGTCAAAAGCTTGAGCAATCTAGTTTCACACCCAAGATTCATAGCAGTGGTGGGTCAGGCCACGATATTGTTCGTCGTCTCGGCCTAGTAAATGGGGTTATGGATTCTCTCAACAATAGTATATGGTGATGTTGATACCTGTGCAGAAGGACCAAGTTGCCTATCTTCAAAGACACTGGTGCGTCCTGTCTTATTAAAGGGGGATGAGCGTATTTATTTGCTCGTTTATGTATCTTTTTACAATTTGTTTCTTTCCTTCCTAGACCTCCATCAAACTTATAAATAAACCCACCCAAGACCCTCCATGAAGATACATTTGTAAAAACAATCGCTATTAAAACATTCCCTGGTTCCTTCTTGAATACTTGTTCTTAATGTAAATAAGTATAAATCTAATGTGTATTGTTTTATTCTACAGGTAGGTCCAAGCAGCGGGGTGTTTGATACAGCAATTACCTGTATGTGAGTATTGCTAATGATTCAATATATACGCACGGAATACACACACACACACACACACACACACACACACACACACACACACACACACACACACACACACACACACACACACACATACCTCTTTGATCCACCAGTTGGGTTTGACAATGTGGATTATATCAAAATGTTTAGCCTCAATATGAATACAACACGCAACCATGGATGGAAATTAGAATTAAAAAAGGTTCAGCACTTGTGTTTATGGAAACTTTTTCACATATAAAATTTGTTCTACCTGGAACAAACTTCCCTCCAAAGTTGTAAACAGTTCTTCAGTAGAGCAGTTCAAGAAGAGAGTATATAGTATTTTGCACACTCTGTAAAGAGTGTAGTGCACTAAACAGTCTCTCTCCTTCCACTTCCAGTATCTCCTCGGAATAGACCGCAAGGTCTCGAGATACTAACTATTCCTTATAACTCCTTGTAACTCTTAACTCACTCTAACTCACTTTCTCTCTCTCACTCGCTCACTCACTCGCTGTCTCTCTCTCTCTCTCTCTCTCTCTCTCTCTCTCTCTCTCTCTCTCTCTTTCTCTCTTTCTCTGTCTCACACATTCTGTGATTATGGTGCTGTAACGGGACTCATCTTGGTTAATGGTTAATTCTGGCCAGTCCAGTGTCGAGTGTAGAGCTGTTAAGAGAGAGAGAGAGAGAGAGAGAGAGAGAGAGAGAGAGAGAGAGAGAGTGAGAGTGAGTGAGTGAGTGAGTGAGGTGAAGGGGAGAGAGACGGCGGGGAGAATGATAGAGAAAGAAAGGAGAGAGGGGCAGAGAGAGAGAAAAAGGAGAGAGGGGCAGAGAGAGAGAGAGAGAGAGAGGCGTTCTATCGCACGCCTGGAAAATATCGACACCCAAATGGCACGAAAGGTCTTAATATTGATAAAGAAATGAGGTGAAAGGTCTCAAAATCGCCAAACTAATAGGCCGAACGTTTTAAAACCTCAAAACTAATATGCTAAACATGAGGGAGAAGGGGATCCAGAAAAAGCGACTACCTCCCCCTTAATGGGAGGTTTTTAGTTGATTCTCTAGACTTCCATCAAGCTTAAAATTACTCTCCCTAGACCCCCTTTCAAGATAAATTTGTACATTTTTCGGTAGAAAAATGTCCCGGCCGAAGGCCGGTTCCCCTTAAATTACAGGCTCGCTATCGCTCGCCAGGAAAAAATCGACACCTAAATGTCACGAATGGTCTTAAAATTGACAGAAATGGGGCGAGGGTTCTTAAAATCGCCAAACTAATGGGGCGAACGTCTTAAAATCTCAAAAACAATGGGGCTAAACATGAGGGAGAAAGGGGTCCAGAAAAAAAATCCTCCAGGTGGAAATCTCCCCTTAATGCACTCAATGGCTCCCCTTCAACGTCACACTCTCAAACAAATTAGCCCGTGTTTAGTTCATTAATATAGTCCGTTTATTCTAGGTTGGGCGGAAATCATGACCTCTAACCTCTGTAACTCAAAAAGGGCTAGAACAAATGAGCTGTCAGTTTATACACATATTCCCTAGCCAAGTCTTCCTATTTGATAGAGATATTTGCTCGAGTACTCTAGTCCTTTTTGAGTTATGAGAGGTTAGGGGTTACGATTTCTGCCCAACCTGGAATGAACAGACTATAGTAGGGTGCATTCCGTTTAATGTCACGGGAGCTCAGACGGTATTGTGCAACATAATGTACTGGTTCAGCTCAATGGTTGAAGGAGGGGGTTTAGTTTGCTCTCTAAACCTCTATCAAGCTTAAAAAGACACCCACAAGACCCCCCCTTCGATATAAATTTGTACATTTTTCGGTAGAAAAATGTCCCGGCCGAAGGCCGTTTCCTCTTCAAATACAGGCTCGCTATCGCTCGCCAGGATACAAATAGACACCTAAATGGCACGAAAGGTCTTAATATTGGCAAATAAATGAGGCAAAAGGTCTGAAAATCGCCAAACTAATGGGGCGAATGCAGACTCTAACGCAAGTTAATAATCTCAATGGCCCCCTTTAATGCCACTATTAATTATGGATACAAGCACATCATTCTGACACTCCCAAACAAATGGCCCCCTGTTTATTTCATTACTAGTGTTCAGTGCCGAATATTATCACTCACACATAAGACCCCCCCACCCCCCGCCCCAAGGTACTTAACACCTGTACCGGCGACGTCTTTTTATCATTTTATGTCAGCTTCATTTAGACGATTTTATGAAGCTTAGGAGGGATATGTGGTAGCTAAAAAGATGAATTGAGATAGTCTGTAGCCTTTGAATGGGTATACGTCCTTCCTATGCTGAACAAAATAGTTTAATAGTTGTCAGAATATAATGAAAAGTACATCACCGGTACAGAAAGGGTTAACCCCTTCGGTACCGGCGACGTCTTTTTAATTTTCCGAAGATTGAAATAAACAAAACACTATTATATGGACACAAAATTTCGCTTTTACAGTCGCGCAAAGTTTAAATTAATTCCCACCAATTCCTGGAGTTCTATCATGTGACAGACACGAAAAAACTTTTAAATTAGATTGTGTTTAGTATTAAGGGGGGGGGGGGGGTTAGTTTTTTTCTGGTCCCCCTTCTCCCTCGTGTTTATCCCCATTAGTGTTCAGTTATTAAGACCTTCGGCCCATTAGTTTGGCGATTTTAAGACCTTTCACCCCACTTCTTTGTCAATTTTAAGACCTTTTGTGCCATTTAGGTGTCGACATTTTCCTAGCGAGCAATAGCGACGCTGTAATTTTAGGAGGAATGATATTCTATCGACAAATGTATAAATTTATCTTGAAAGGGGGTCTAGTTTTTTTTCTTCTAAGCTTGATGAAGGCCTAGAGAGGAAATCAAATAAATGAATATATATATATATATATATATATATATGGACTAGATAATAGTCCATCAGGCGCCTGGCCCGGGGAGACGATTAATATGAAGGGTGCGCCTGGAAGTGTGGTGGGCGGGCTTGTGGCTTTGGCTCCGCTAGATGTCTGCCTGCCGAGATCGGGGCCTCTCCGGGTGGTCGGGGTCCGGGGGAGTGCTGGAGCGACCTTGGTGACCCTGGTCTCTGGGTATTCTCCTGGGTGACCTAGATGTGTGTGAATTTTGTGTTTTGTCTGTGTTTGTTCGCTGTTTTGTCTTGTGTTTTGTGTTTTCCTGTTCTTGCTCTGTCTTGAGTCGGCCACCCCCAATAAAAAAATAAAATAAAATAAAATAGAGGAAAATAAAATAAAAATAGGAAAAGTGGGGATTGAGCCTGAACATATAGAATAGAATAGAATAGAATATATACAGTATATATGCACACACACATATATAAATATACCAAAAAATAGACACTACCCCCTTAATTAAAGCTTATTCGATCCCCGCCCTTACCCAAATATTCACCATTATTTTCCTGTTTAATTTGTGCATTGAATTTAATTTGATCTGGTCGTTTCCGCCCAGGTAAAAGTTCTAATTAACGCAATCTCTAACGGGGGCTAATTATGCTAGGGTAATAAAGTTGTCTTTTGGGGGCGGGGAGAACCGGTGGGAATGGGGAGGGAGGGAGTGGGAATCTTGGAATCTAAGGACATTATACATGCCTATTTATATTAACGAGTAAAGTAAAGGGGGTTATTATTATTATTATTATTATTATTATTGTGTGTGTATATATATATATATATATATTATATTGTTACGACTGGGGTTCAAATAAATTATATCAGGGCTCTTATTCATTGGACTAGTAATGGCATAAATGTTACAACGGAAAGCGCTAGCTCCAACCTCTGATGTATATTCCCAGTGAACAAAGAACACAAATACTCTACAGAGTTCTATATGCAATAATAGGCTATCAAACTCTCAATAAATGTGCGTCTACTCTAGGCTTAATGTTATGTGAAAACAGCCTATTACTACCTATAACCGAAGGTGCTTGGTTATGGTATGCAAAGTAAGGTGGTAAGAGAAGTTACAGCTTACGTTACTTTAATCAATAAATGTCAGGCACTCCTGCATGAAAGAAAGTGCACTAAAGTCCTTCAACACTAACAAGGAATCTTCTTTAAATGTTAGATGCTATAAAGATGCTCGTATCGGAAATGGAACCCAAAAAGGCAGGCAGCGGAACAATGCTCGTGCAGGCTATGCACACAAAAAGGCAGAATATATAATGCCGTCGGAGCCAAGAATATCCTAAACACTACAACAATAATAATAATCGCCCCGACAATGCAGTATTCCTATCAACAAAAAGAGCCTAAGTCGTTTGTGTCTCAATACATCAAACTAGGCTGCGAAATGCTTGTGTAATCATAAATGGGTATGCATAAAAAGAGTAATTAGGTTAATATACTTAATGTCTACTGTGACTGATAAAGTCTAGCTAGAGTCAATGAAACGAGATACTGGTGCGCATGGCATGCTGCATAGCCTAGTGCAAATCTCAAGTCTGTGCGTCAAATATTACGTTATAATGAAGGGTAGCTCTCTTGAGAAACCTTAATACCGAAGTATTAAGCGTTCTCCTGGCGTACCTCAAAGACAAACAATCGAGACTAGAACAGTGCAGAATGGTATAGGCAAAAAGCCCTCATTCGTGCATGCTCTATTCTCAATGGCACACAGACTAGAATTTACTCAATCAACTCCAGTTCTCAGGTATGTCGTGCAGCTTTTAACTAAAGCCAGCACTCATAGGAAACAATACCTTATAATATCAGACTCCTAGTCTAGCATTATCTAATCCAGCAGAACACTAGTAATTAAAGGAAGCAGTACTAAACAATATGAATGCCAACCAATGCTTCGTGATCCACTTATCTTAACAACTAACATACATAGGTTATATCAGACCTTAACGCACAATACAACTGGCCAGCATTAAGCTGATTTTGCAGAGTTAACCAGAGGGGGTATAATATTAATAACAAGGTGGTGAAAGATATGAAAAAAAGAGAGAGGTAGGCAGAGGAAAAGATTCTCAGGTACGGAGCAGGGGACAGGTAGCAAGTGAAAAAGAGGGATGCGTTCTAGAAACCAGATCTGAGGGAGAGAGTGGCGAGGAACTGTATATATACTCGCACCAGCTCGAGCCGCGTGGGAAAAAAGCGGTTGCAAGTCCCCCAGCCACTAGCAAGGGAGCTAACAGCATGGGAAGAACCTCTCTCAACCAACCCCCACGAGGCAGCCAGCCGTGACGTCATCGAGCGGGACAAAAACACTGCGCGCTCCCTCTCACTCTGTTCTACTCTCTCTCTCTCTCCCAGATCCCATCATTACTAGTTAATGATAAAACATATACTTTACAATTAAATATATAAAGCCTTGACATGGGTGAAAACAAAGAGCCTTTCTGGACTGCCCATGACACGAGCTTTCATATGAAATAAAGCACACTCTAATACATAAACTGTAGCCCCATCCACTGCCCTGGCGATCCTAGCGAGTCACTGTAGGACAAGCCATGCGGTTCTAACGGAGTGGTTAACGTCACACCCCCCCCCAAGATTTTTCTCAGAGGCCCCAAGGCTCACAAAAATCTGATGGTTAGAACCCATGCTATATCTCCACTTCCCATCACCCAGCGGCAGTAAAATATCTGGCACAGTTCTTCAACAAAACATTTTTCAAAATCATAACCCTCCCCAACACAATAGGTTAAATTATATGTAGTTATGCTCCACAAGAGCGAGCTTCTCTAGCCCAGCATTCTGAGAGGAGTGCAACTCAGAATTACTGCTATAACATACTGTGACGCATGTCGAATATGAGCATGCTGTACAGAACGCCCAGTCAGGCCCCACTCTCGCTAGGATCGTCAGGGCAGGAACTTTGGCTGTAGTCTGTGTAGAGTTTCCTAACTCAGTTTATGTGAACCGTTGTACTATAAGTATTATCATTATGTATTTTGTTTTCTTCTAAGTCAACGAGTTCTATTTTATATCATTAGATATAAGTATTGTGTGTGGGACTTGTATGTAATGATGAGAGGAGGGATATTACGTGGCGTGGGGTCGGTGAGTGCGCCACGCGGGCCGGTAGGCCTAATTCCCTCCTCCCTTCCTCCCTTTCAGCGCGTGGGAAGTTCTTTGTCAATCCCAGATTGAGAGAATATGACGTCATGATTGCCAGTGGGCGGTCCTTAAGTAGTTTGAGATATGCCGCTAGAGGGCCGAGTATAAAAAGAGAGGTTTTTGCCACCATGCTTCAGAACTCATCAGGCAAAGCGACCTCTCATATCCCTTGCAACTATCGATATTCTTCCGACTGATGTGAACTTTCTCTACTCTCTGAACAGCCTATTTTCTTCTCTTCTCGTCCCTTTTTAACCAATGACCCCTTTGGTGCAGATTTAGTCAGCCAAAGTATTATCGCTTGAGTTCTCACGAGATAAGTGCCTGTTAGATAGCCTATTTTTTGGAAGGGTTAACTAGAATAGGATTGATTGATGTTTGTTGCACTCGTATATGTATTTCCCTGTGTACTATTATTCATGTTCCTGTTTTCTGTTGGTTTAGGTAATGCTAGACTGGGATAGGGTTCCTCGAGTTGTGATTTCCTATGAGTGCTAGGTTGGTTGAACCAGCACAATTGCAACGGAGACGTGGGAAGCCTAGGGGGTCTTTTTGATTGTGTACCGTGGGAGTTTAGCACTGTGTTGCGAGTGAGGGCTTTTGCCTGTGCCACCCAACACTGTGCTATCTCATTTGCTTGACTTTGAGAGGATCGCCAGGAGAGAACCAGATACTAGTGATCTGGATCTCTCAAGAGAGCATCCCGTCAATTACCGTAATTTGGCCGCACAGTCTTAAGGACCTCGCTAGGCTACGAGCCGCTTGCTCAGCCATTGTCTCTTAACCTTAGATATCCCAGCTAGACTTTGCTCGACCAGCAGATACAGCATAGTATTGAAGCTTCTCCTTATGTATATTATTGTTTAAGCACTATTGATTTCATGTGTGGCACGCTTAGCTACTTCAGAGATTAGTGGCCCACGAGCACAATCTTAGTAGGCTATTGCCAGTGCATTGTCGGAGTACTTCTTCTTAATGTTTACCATATCCTATTGCTTATTCTTATAATTCTTCTTATGTCAATTTAAAGCCTTTAATTACCAGTGAGTTATTCATTAAATTGCTGTTCAAAATCCGATACTTACTTCTTACGAGTATTCGAGAAGCATCTAACTTATCAGAAGATTCCTTGCTTGATGCTCGAGGACTATTGTTTAACGTAACGTAATAGTGCCGATCCGAAGTAGAGGGTGGAGGACTTCTTAAGTTCTTAGTTCAAGGGTGGATTACTTCGGCTTCGGCCAACACTATTCTTTAGTGTTGTAGTACTTTCTTCTTTGTTTGATTGTTGACCAGACTAGATAACTCCCGTCTTGCTATTAGTCTGTTGTGTGAAACGCTAGTACCGAGTTCTTGTATACCCCGTTATAGCAGATAGAACTCTGGAGGGTAGTGGCGTTTTTTGTTCGGCTGGCAGTACTCTGGGGTTGGGATCGTGTGTTTCCGTTGTGGCAGCGAGCCATACTCGAGTCCTGTGTAAGAGCCCTAGTGTACCCGAGTGCCCGGTCGTAACAAATGGCGACCTTGCTTAGGATTTTGTGAACAGTATAATTTTTTGCAGAGTTGTACAACATTTGTTTGTTGGTACTTTAGCGTACATATTGAAGAATATTTTTTTTTTGTAAGGCAATTAGGAGAGCATTTAAGAGACTCCAGTTAATTTAGTAATTAGTGCTTGCATAAGGGAGTTTAACACTTTTGTCTCGAGAATTTTTTGGTGAACTTCAGTATGTCGGGCCCTAGTACTGACGAGGAGCGAGAGATGCTAAGTGAGGAGGTGCCGTTAGTAACTAGTGAGGAGGATGCTAGACTTTTTGTGAGTAAGCGGTACCACGTGACGGAGGAGAGGCTGACTGGGGTGAATGTTTATGGCTTGCACCTGATAGCCAAGGTTTTGGGTCTATCCAATGTAGGAGGGATGTCCAAGGGGGAGCTGATTTCCTGGGTGTTGCGTGGGCGACATGGGGTTTCGGAGGAGAGGGCGTTTGGGGGGGTTCCTCCCCAGATCCCCTCTCACTCGACTCCCACAGTGCCGTCCACTCAGTTGCCGGAGGTTAGCACTCTCCCACAGAGGGATGAGCATTGGAAGATTGGAGTGCCCTCGGGCGGTGCGTATGGTGGTTCCCCAGTTCTTGCCCCCCCTCCTTCAGTAGTGGCAGCTCCCTCTTCCGGCCTGTCTCCTGAGATGATATTTAAACTCGAGCTTGCTAAAATGGAGATTGAGGCTAGGAAGCAGGAGAAGGAGATTGAGGCTGAGTCTAGGAAGCAGGAGAATGAGACTAGGAGGCATGAGATTGAGGCTGAGACTAGGAGGCACGAGGCTGAACTTAGATACGACTCCGAGAAATATTGTGCTCAGATAGACTTAGATAAGACTCGTGCAGAGTCGACAGGGATTCGGATGGGCCGGGAGGGCCAAGTAAGAGAACAGTCCTTGTCTCACTTAGTCAAATTGGTGCCGGCATTTAGTGAAACTGAAGTCACAGAATTTTTTAATCGTTTTGAGAAGAAGTGTAGGGAGCATAATTGGCCTGAAGAGAAGTGGGCAGCTCTGGTCTCCTCAAGACTTACGGGTAAGGGTCTGAAGGCTTATGATGCACTGCCTTTAGAGTCTTGCATTGACTACCCAGTATTGAAGAGAGCTGTCCTACGGGCATACGAGTTGCAACCAGAAACATATCGATTGAAGTTTCGGGGTGTTACGAAGACTAGGGAGGCGACCTTTCTTGAACATGCCCGGGACTTAAAAGATGCACTTGCTAACTGGACACGTTCTGAGAAAGCTGAGACGGCCGAACAGTTGACTGAGCTGTTTCTGCTCGAGCAGTTTTATAAGTGTACTGGTGCAGATATGACTTTAACTATTAAAGAAAAGAACCCTAAAACTCTACAGGAGGCAGCTGAGATGGCTGACCTCCGGCTATCATTAATTCGTGGGTGCGGGTCTGCCCAGCGTAGTGAGGCAGGTAACAAGGGGCGTGACACCCCACCCCCCCGAGTTAGTGATATACATTATGCAAACAAGTACAAGAGCTATGATACCAAGACTGACCACAAGACTAACACCGTCCCATTTAAGAAGGGGCCGGGCCCTTCCCAGTACCAAGGGAAGCCCAGAGGGGAGTTGGAGTGTTATCTTTGTCATGAAAAGGGGCACTTTGCAAGAGTCTGTCCTAGCAAACCACCTACAGCAGCTGTGTCTTTGGCCTGCAACATTGGTGTGTCTCCGAAGTCTTCTGAGTTTGCCCGGGGCAGTTCGTCAGAGGCTGAGGCACAGCCAATGCAGAAACACCTGAGAGGCTCGAACCCTGCTCAGGATGTTTTTTGCGACCATAGAGGACGGGGTTGCGTGATGTGGGCGGGGCGCAAGCATGGAGTAGAGGTCTTGCGTGATACAGGTGCTTCCCAGACTCTGATGAATAACTTGACTGGCTACCCTATAAATGTGGCTCGGGTGGTAGTGGTGCAGGGTATTAATGCAACTCGGTCATACCCGCTGGTGCGGTTGGAGTTGGAGGTGGATGGTGTGACACGTGAATTGGATGTCGGGATTGTGGAGAAACTGCCAGTGGAGGGCGTCGACCTTCTTCTCGGCAACGACTTTGCAATGCCCGCTTCTGAGGTTCTACCCTTAGTCGTTGCCGAGAGGACGGCCGACGTGAGTAGGGAAGAGCAAGAGTGGGTCGAGCGGTGCCAGACACAACCCATGGCGTGTGTTGTCACCCGAGCTCGGGCAGATAAAGTGTCACAGCCTAGTCCTCCGTCTTCAGACCAGCAGAGGAACGATCAACAGGAGGAGGCTAAAGCTGGAGTTGGTTTTAAGAGTTTTGACTCGGCGGCTCTCCTGGGTGATTCAGTATTGGCACCTATGTTAGAGTCTGGAGAGGCCCCAGGACCTGTCACAGCTAGTGAGGAGGTAGGGCCGGAAGAGACTCCGGGGCAGCAACGTTGCACACGGAGAGAAAAAAGGGTTGCTCAGTTTGATATTGGGGAAGGACTTGGGTTGCTTCGGAAGCATCTAGACAGGTTGGTTCCCTCAGATATTTGTAAACTGCAGTTGGAGGATCCGGAAGTTCAGAAGTGTGGTAATGGTGCTGTCGAGATTAAACACGAGGACGGGGAAGCATGTCATGTGAACCTGTTGGAGGAGTTTGTGAGGCAACCACCTGAGCAGCCTACTGTCCCTGCGTTGGTCTGCCGCGGCCAAGGTGGAGAAGGAGAGGGGGGCAGTAGGGCACAGGTGGAGGAGAGTAGGGATTGTCATGTCTCGGCGAAGCAGTGGGCGGGGGACACGAGTCTGGTGGCTGTGGAAGCGCTAGAGCACCTGCCTGAGCAGCAGTGTGCAGCACTCCAGCACCAGCTCGGTTCATACCCCACTGGTCGTGCCGAGCCCCTGAGTCTCACAACTCGGGCGGTGCGAGATGTTCCGCAGGCAGGTCATGTGACTGTTAAAAGACCGTTAGCCTCGTTGTTTC